>JAKSZP010006780.1:0-140604 GCA_022478985.1 Massospora cicadina
TCCTGCCCAATCTACAAATAATATTGTGGTTATCAATGATAGGAGTACCAATGGCGAAAAGACCTTGGCGGATTCTCGATGGAATCCTAACTATTGGAAAAATATGGATTATAACCAAAATTGGCATAATAAGGTAAGAACTGATAATAGGAATTCTCTGACTTCTCAGCCAAATTCAAGGTGTTTGTTACCGCACGAATCTGACCACCTCTGAGGTGCAAAGATTTTACTTGATGATGATAGGGTGAAAATTAACCAATCATTACCACACAAGTCTGACCACCGCCGAGGTGAGAAGATTTTACTTGCTGATGATTGGATACAATTCATCAAATTGTTACCACATGGGTCAGTTTTGCCTCAAAAATTTCATCTTCAATCTGATAGGCCGAAAACCTATATTTCCTAATTTGGATGACGCAGCTTTATTTAATTTAGTCTAAAAAACCCATAGTATCAAAATTTGAACTAGTTTAAATAGGAAATACTAGTATTGAGGAAAGGTCCTTTTTTGGTTTTGCCCCGCAAAAACAATAAAAAACATAAAAACTTTAACAAAGCGTTATTTATTACTTTTGTTTAAAAAGTAAATTACTCACTTTAACAAAAAATTTGTGGCATCCAAGGGTGGATCCCACACTCCTCCCTCCCTCCATGAGATTTGACCTTAAGGAATTGTGGAAGGACATCTATCACCCCATCCTGTCAGCAAAGGTGTTCAACACCTTATAGAGGGTGCTCCACTGTTCATACAGGACGGGGGACCGGACTAGCCCCACCTTCCAGCACCAAAGCTGCCCCCGCAGTGTGGAGTCTATTGACTCCCACCTCCATTGTTTTTTTTCACCTGTCCAGGTGTTGCCGCATTTTGGCCAAAGGCCCACATGCTCCTCCATGCTCAGCCCTGGTCTGGACACCCTGTGCAAGACCTCATGATTGAGCAGACGTTGCCTGGTTGCCACCAACCCCTCCGTGTCCTCGCCTATGCCACAGCCATCTGGACCATACATAACTCCTTCCTTTTTGCTGCCTTTGACCAGCAGGTGTGGACCCTTCCACACATGATCACCCACTTTCAGGTACACTTTGAGATGGCCCTGAAGGTCTGCACTATGTCGCCAACCCTCCCCCGCTCAGTTGTCACTGCAGCACGGCTCTGGCGCGCAAACCCCCCTCCCTTTCTTGATGCCTCCTCCCTCCCCTTCCCTCGCCTCAGGCTCTTAGGAGACCAGGCGTAATTTAATAAACATCGATGAATCCCCCCCCCTCTGGCAGGACCTTCTAGTAAAAAAAAGGATGACATACCAAGAATTTTGAATATGTAAACGGGTCATATACCCTGATGGGGGAAAACTGGTCTTGGAATTAATACTATCACGAGTAAATTGATCATCCCATCATGAAAGAAGGTCATGGGGACTATGCTCTGAGTAGGTAGTAATGTGGAGGAAGAGGAAGAGAGCCACATGCCAAAGGGCATACTGAGCAATGGTGAGTAATAATGATAGTACTCCGCTTGGACAAATGAAGTATTCAACCAAGTATCACAAGTGGTGTTCTCCTGCCCCGATCCTTTTTTGCTGCAAATCTAGGCTAGAGGGGTGTAGTTGAAATTTTTGCCCACATTCCAGCTTATTAGATTACTAGGGATCGTTAGGGTATAATTCTTGTTGGTGAATGAATTAAATATTGGTTGACCCTGATTTCAGGGTAACTATTTTTGGGGGATTTTAGGTTATTCGCCTGGTCAATCCATTGGGGATCAATCCAGATGAATGCTTAAGATCTCATTGGGCAAAGTTGATGACAAAATAGGGGCAACTGATAGTTGATTAACTATCAGTTTTACCTATTAGAGCAGTTGGGTTTCATCATTGACGATCTGGAATTTAAGGAGTAAATTACAAAGGCGAGTGATGACACCTGCAACTAGAAAATTGATCAGTTAGTTTTTGACCTGCCTTAATGGGTAGCAAGTCCCATTAACTAAGCAGGTTGCTTGCCAAATATGGTTGGTTCGCTAGTATTGAGTGGAAAACGTTATGGGACACGTTTTCTGACTCTTTCTATTTTAGATCTTGAGGATGTTTTTGAGATTTTTGCCCATATTCCCAGCCTTCTAGATTCCCAGGGATCGCTAGGGGATAATTCCCTGATGCGTGGTGAATTGGAAATCGGTGAGCCTAATTTTGGAGTAACTATATTTTGGGGGATTTTGGGATATTCGCCTGGTCATATCTGTCAGGGATCAATCCAGACAAATACTTAAGATCTTGTTGGGTGGAGTTGCCAATGAAATAGGGGCATCTGATAGTGATTAACTATCAGGTTTACCAATTGGGATCAGTCAGGTTTCATCACTGACTAAAGGGAATGAATATTAAGTTGTGAGGCGAGTGATGCCACCTGCAACGAGCGAATTAATCAGTTGGTGTGTGACCTGCCTTAATGGGTAATAAGTCCCATTACCTAAGCAGGTCGCCAGCCAAATATGGTTGGTTCGCTTGGATTAAGAGGAAAACGTTAGTGACACGTTTTTGACTCTTTCCGTTTAGGTTTCAAGGATGTCCAATGACAGAATACTAGCCAGGATGGGGAAGTACATTGCTGCTGAGGTGAGGATGGGTGATTTAACAGCAACAGCTGACATTTCATTGAAGAGATGTCAACTGAGGGTTAGATGACTGAATCCCAAATAAATTTTCTTAGAATTAACTCATAATAAAAAACAGTAATTAGTTAGATCATATTACAGATATATAGTTCTATAGTTTTCATCCGGTATTTAGTTTAAGAGTAAACTATTATCAACTTTCAATGTTCTATTCTTCTCAAGGATATTATTGATTTGTACGATAATTGGGAGACTCTTTTGGGAAAAGAGTAAAGATCTGAGCGGGGATCTATAGAAGAAGGAGAAACAATCAGGGATTGCTTCTGACTGTGTGTTGGATTAAAGAGACTATCACCATGGAATCTCAGAAAAGATCAGGTTGAACAGAACAAGGGAACGAATCCCTAGATCAAGACATCTCAAGTATTTCAAGCGGGAATACTGGCTGAGTGTTGGGCTGAAATATAAGAATTCCACTCAACTATGGATAATAGTCATCATACTATTATCAATCAATAATATCATATACTATACAATGCGAATGAAGTGCTTAAGAACTGAACTTGTTCAGTAATAAAATTATTGGTGTTGTTTACTGATAATAACCAAAACAATAAAAATTAAATTTGGTTAACACACCAGGGGTGTAGTTGAGTAGAAGAACTTATAAAGGATATTGTACAAAGATGAGTTACGCAAACTGTGGATGTAGTTAGCCACTGTAAATCAGAATGTTCTAAACTTAGCAGATCATCAGGAATTTACAGCCTTGGAAGAATGAGTCGCCAAGATGGAGGAAGGGATCAATAATAATGCGAGTTTTGGGAACGCGTTGCTTGAAAAGTAACTTTGTTAAAGAAGAAAATAGGGGACCTAGGGGGTGGAAGGCGAGTCAGTAAGGGCGTACGGCTACCAACCTGAAGGTTGTGGGTTTGATTCCCGCCCTTCGCACATTGATCGGGGTGCCAGCCAAAGGAAGCTATTGGCGGTTAGTAGGTCTAATAACACGAAAACTTTACCCATGACGTAACCAGAAAAATTTGAGTCCCAATCTGGAGGTGGAAAAACTTTCTTTGACGGAGTTGACCCTGTTCAGGTTTCATGTCATTTCTTTCTTTTGGTAATGCCTGTCCCCTGGTTGGCTTGCCTCAGTTAAATAAATAAATAAAAATAGGGGACCTAGTTCAAGAGGTCTTATATCTGAAAGCGGAGTGAGAAGCAGATTGTGTTCATTTGAGGAGTTTCAGCGCTGATATAGAGCAACTGATCAAACAGGATGAGGAACTTAAAACTCACAAATGCAATTGTGAGCTAATCGTGGCAAGCAATTGCAAAGAAAGAAGTCCTTGTACATAATTGGGAAGTCAAATGCCCCAAGGAACATGCCAACCGCTTTTGCTGCCGTTTTGGAGAAGATGCCCAAAGTCACTCCTTAAGTGAGCCGAGTGGCTGAACCTAGAGAATCGGCTAGCAATAACTTGGAGGAATTTAAGGCAACGCCAAATTGCCAACATTCCATTGGGATAATGCCACAGCATAATTCTGACTGTTTGATATGACCATGTATGGCTACGGGGATCGTCAAAAGGCGTTGACAGTCATGAATTGCCTAGACACTGACTGTCAGAACTTAGTGTTACCCACTTTGAGGTGGACAGCTGGTCATATGTGGAGGTAAAGGTGGCCATCTTGAAGGAATTTGGGAGTCCAACACGCATGTCAAAGTGCAAACAGGAGTTTATGGGAATCCAGTTCCATAAAGATGAGTCTTTAGCAAGCTTTAAGGATTGGTTCTACCCGGAGTTACAGATCCTGGTTGGAGTGAAGGTACTGGATGACTTCGATGCCAGAATCGCCTTATAAGTGGCCCTTTGGCCTTATTGCAATTTTCATCACATGATATCTTCCATGTTTATAACAGAAATAACTACCTCTCAAATGGTAGATAATTTGAAAATTTTGGGAGCAACCTTTGATGTCCCAAACAGAAGTTTCAAATCTAATCCTTTAGCAATCTGAATCCCACAAAGGGGAACAAAGGTGCTAAAGAGATGAACAACTGAACCGTGCTGGGGAATAATCCTGAAGAATTCAATTGGTAAATAGAAGGAAAAGGTCTGCAGCCAATGCGGTGGGAAGGGACATTTCGCCGTGCACTGTAAGAAGACAAAGGATCAAATCAACGTGGTCCAGGCGAAAGAGTCAGCTGCCACCAAGGAATCGGGAAAAGGGCCCATAGCCTATATGGGGAACAGTCTAGAGCTGCGGAGAAACCTGTTCCTCTTGACATCATGACTGAGGAAATTGATATCAGAGATCTGTTTGTGGACAAAGATGTACAGGATTAGCTGTATCAAGTGGTCAGTTTGGATGTAAATGAATTGACCAGATCCAGGGTGAAGGGAACCAGACCTGAGATAATAAAGAAAGTTGCCTGGCTGTACGCCTGACAACTGGAAGACAAGATTCAAACCACTGAGAATCCCAAAGAATTTTCTGAAGTCCAATTAAATGAGGCCAACCTGTCAATCCTCCTCAGTGCAATAAAGGAATCATATACTGATTTATTGTCACAAATTATTCACAGTCTTGATCCAGCTAATAACACTGCTATACACGAGTAAATACTATATTGCAATACTCCAAATGTACATATATAGACATACAAGTGAATTGAGTGCAGGTGAGGACGATTGTCAATAGCGGAGCGCCCATCAACATTGTCTCAACTAGGCTGGTAAAGAGGATGAAGATCTCACCGGACTTGAAACATAAGAAGGAGTATGGGACAGCTAGGAAATACTACCATCTCCTGAGGAGTGTATAGCGCTTTGCCACTATGATTTGGGTCATTGGTGGTATCTGCGCCAGAAATAGTTTTGGCCAACCAAAACTATGACATTCTGATTAGGATGGAATTTCTACGCAAGTATGGAGTTAAATGTATCTTCAAGGATAATACGTTGACCATATTGGGTCAGACGTTATAATTGGTATATCAGTAGGATGGAAAAACCACTGAATAAAAGAAATAACTTCATCAATTTAATACACAATGATGGCATTGTCCCGATTTGATACCAATTAGTTGGTCAGAAGCAATGAGAAATGCTAACGGAAATCCTAGAGAACCAGGGAATTCCATTAAGGATCAAGAATGAGAAGACCATACCGCCAGGATCTCAGATGATAGTTGACATGGGGTTGACATTGGAGATGCCTGAGCTGTTGTATGGGGAGGTCAGTAGCCCCTGGAAGAAGTCCAGAGTAAAGCCTTGGGTGGCTCATGGGATAATAATGCTGGGCCATGGAGAAATCTGAGTTCTCCTGGCGAAATTAAAGGAAAAACTGATGAAGATCATGAAGAATCAGATCATTGCATTTGTTCATCTGATCCTGATGGATGAATCGAGGAGATTCCATGATTTTGGGACTCTTGATGAGTTGGGATTACCCACTGGGGTAACTGAGAGTACCACCTAGGGTTAATCAAGAGCAAATCGCTGATCTGAAAGAAGGCCAGTAAGAGGAGGTGCTCAAATTGTCTGAAAAGTACCAGGAAGTATTCACCCAAGACGATCACGTTTTAGGATGCATGAGAGATGTGATCCACAAGGTCAATACTGGGGAAAGTTTACCAATCAGGATGAGACTGATCTTACAATCAAAAAGCAGCCGAAGCAGTAGTGGAAGATGAAATTTAGCAAACTAATGAATCATGGGCTTCTAGTTCCATCATTGAGTCCCTAGGTGAGTCCAATTCTAATCGCAAAGAAAAAGGATGGCTCCAACTGGGTGGTGATTGAAAACCAAAAGCTAAATAAGTTTATGAAGAAGGATTTATATTCTCTACCAAGAATTTATGATGCACTAGACCAATTGGGAGAAGCTAAGTACTTCTCCATGATGGATCTGATCTCAGGATATTGGAAAATTGACATGCCAAAAGAAGACCAAGGAAAATGTGTGATTATTACCGCGCAGGGGCTATACCAACTGACAAGGATGCCCCAGGGTCTATGTAATGCGCCTGCAACGTTCCAGAGGGCCATGGATGCTATACTGAACGACTTGAAGTTGTCGTTTGTCCTGGTATACTTGGATGATATCAATATGTTCAGTAGGACGTTTACTGATCACCTACACCACTTGGAAGAAGTATTAAAGCAACTGTCTTCGGCTAACCTGAAGATTAAGCTGAGAAAGTGTCACTTCTTCAAAAAAGAGTTAAAATATCTTAGATATATGATCAACTCTAGTGGATTGCAGCCGCAAGCCCAGAAGATAGAAGCCATAGAATGGATGGCCGTGCCAAAGAGTGTCTGAGACATCCAAGTGTTCCTTGGGATGGTTAGATACTACAGAAGATTTATTTAGGACTTTGCCCAAATAGCCAAGCCGTTATTCCATCCCTTGAAGGATACAAGGAAAATGTATATAAAATAAAGAAGTACAGGAATTCTTTGATGAGCTACGCTGGTACCTAATAGATTCTCCAATTTTGAAATATACAAATCTCAATCAAGAGTTTATTATACAAACCGATGCTTCAGTGATGGCGCTCAGCGCTGTACTAAGCCAAGTATATGAACTTGGGGACAAACATACAGTGACATATGTGAGCCGGACACTCTCAGCTGCTGAGAGGAACTAAACCATAACTGAGCGTGAATGCCTTGCGGTCATTTACACATGTAAGCAGTTTTGGGTGTATATCCATGGAATGCACTTTAAAGTGGTGTTATAAATTTGGGTGGTATTATTAGGATCTGCCGGGCTATTCACACAGGTTGAGCCCTCTGAACAACGGACAGACGATGTGAAGATCATTGGTTCTTCAAACGCACTTGAGGATATAAAAAAATAGGAGCAATTGCCCCGACCAGTTTTTTAATTTATTCTATAAATACAGCAACATTTCGCTGTCCCGCTCGTCTTGCACTAAAAAACCCTACCTCTCTTAATCGCTCATTTTGCTTATATACATAAGCTTCAGGTGATATAATTTCTCTTTGCTTGGGTTTTTCTATTCCACCAATTTTCCTCACTTTTTGCTCGTTATTCTTAATCCGCTGTCGCCCTATTTGTAGGCAATTCACTTTGTATTCATCAAATATCAACATCGCCTTATCGCCTTATATAGAGGCGATCAAATAAACTCATTATAACCAAATAAGACTCATTATTATCCCAATATCACCTCATCTCAAGGCACTCGAAAATTTGTAACTGATACTATGTTGGTGGATTCTGCCCGTCTGTCCCAAGATTACTGTCCAGTCATATCAAAATCGTGACATTACTCCATCCTTGACTGGACAATAAGCTCCTATTGTTTGTAAGGTTTGAGGAACTTCGCATGTACTTGGTTAATGATCTGACCACTTTTAGTATCCTTAATAGTATACACGCCAACTCCAGTCTTCTCTATTATTTCAAATGGGCTGATCCAGACACTAGCCAGCTTATGCTTCCACCCCAATCCATGCTGATTGTGAAAGAGAACCATATCGCCTTCCTTTAATGGCACCAACCCACTATGGTGTACCTGATCAGCGCCCTGATTTCTAATCTTCTTAGCCAAGCTGAAGGAATATGCTTCGGTTTGTAGCTTGATCAGAATGTTTGCAAGATTAGTCAAATAGCGGTGGGGTTCTATTCCGCCAGTGTCTTCTACACACGCATAAAGCAGCGCTGGAAGAGCCAGGTGTCAGCCATATAGTAATTGGAAGGGCTTTTCCCCATGGCGGAATGGTAACTAATGTTATAAGTGAACACGGTGGTGGAAAGAAGAGAGCTCCAATCAGAAGGGCGATCCATTACTAATTTTTGGAGTATGTTCACCAGAGTTCCATTCACTTGTTCAACCATTCCATTGGACTCAGGGTGGTATGGGGCTGTCAGAACTCCGCGGATTCCCATGAGCTTATTCAGCTTGGGAAGGATGTGCAAGGTGAAGTTGGTGCCATTATCAGTGAGAATAAACTGAGGGCAAACGTGGCGCTGAATAATGCATTCCAACATGAATTTAGCCACCATCACTGCCCCCAGATCTCATATCACCCTTGCTTCAACCCACCAGGTCAACTGGTCAATAGACACTAGAATGTACTTGCAACGGTTGGCTCCTGTTGGCAAGGGGCCAACAACATCAAGGGAGACCGTATGCCAAGCGAAATATGGTTTCACTAACTGATATGATGTTGTACGGCAGAACAGTTTCTCCACTTGTCACTGATGGCAACAGGAAATAGTTTCAAGCACATCAAAACTCATACTTTCCCAATAGTATTGTGGGTGTAGTAACTCCATAGTCTTACGCATGCCACCATGCCCAACTGCCCTGTGAGCGCTCATAATGATTTCCAGCCATGTGGAGGGCCACAGGAAATTCACTAAAGTATTGCCGATTCACTTATACAGTTCCCCATTCCGTTGGAAGGTATTCGTGCACAATTCATTTAACACTTTGATTACTTGGGGTGGTTTGTCGTCATATTTTCTGCTGAGCAACTTATCATACATCATGTCACTAAGGTCTGCTGTCGCTGCAATAGTTGGTAACTGGGATAAACAGACAGCATTATGATGCTTCGCTCCCAGCCAATGGAGAATCTCAAAGTTGTAAGCCTGAAACTTGAGAGCCCATTGAGCCAACCGTCCTTCTGGTTCTTTGAGATTTTGCAATCATTGTAATGATGAGTGACTAATTATGACTTTAAACTTTGCCTCATGCAGATAGACTCTGAATTGTTTATACGTGTAGATTACTGCTAAGCACTCTCGCTTGGTCACAGTATAGTTACACTCATGACAGTTCAGACTACAACTACAGAACGCGACAGGATGTTCTTCTCCCTCATCTCTTTCTGTGAAAGTACTGCCCCAACAGCGGAAAGGGATGCATCCATCTGAACAATAAACTCCCAGTTGAAGTTTGGATATCACAACAACGGTGCGCTGCTCAACATCATATGGAGTGCATCAAAAGTGGATTGATGACATTCTGTCCTTTCGAACACAGTGTCCTTTTTTAACAACTTGATTAGCGGGCCTCCAATACAGCTAATTTTAGGGCTAAAGCATCAATAGTAATCGGCCATCTCCAGAAATACCTGTATGTCGTGCTTACTATTAGGCATAGCCATTTTGCTAATGGCCTTCACCTTAGCTGGTTGGCGCTGTATCCTGGTTGCGTCTACCACAAAACCCAGATATTCTAGCTGATCTTTGAAAAAGTTACACTTTTGAGGTTAATTTTAATGTTTGCCTCAGTCAGCCAGCGGAATACTGCTTTAAGGTGGTCTAGGTGCTCCAAAAAGCTCCGAGAGAAAGTGTTAATATCATCGAGGTATACTAGAATGCATGACAGTTTCAGGTCGCCAAGAATAGTGTCCATGGCACGATGAAAAGTAGCAGAAGCATTACACAGTCCTTGAGGCATCCGTGTTGGTTGAAAAAGGCCTTTAGAGGTGTTCACAGCGCATTTTTCCTGTTCCACCAAGGGTAACTCAATTTTCCAGTAGCCTGATATTATATCCATCGCAGAAAAGTAGCAGGCACTCCCTAATCGGTCCAAGGCATCATCAAAACTTGGCAAGGGGTACAAATCCTTTTTTGTAATACTGTTGAGTTTCCTATAGTCTATTACTACCCGGTTGGTGCCATCCTTCTTTTTTACTATCAGAACAGGCGAAGCCCACGGGCTCTTGGATGGCTCAAGCATCCCTTGCTGTAATAACTTGTTAATATCAACAGTAACCACATCTTCCGCTTCCTGAGAGTGGCAGATTGGCTGAGACCTTATCGAGGATGATCACCAGTGTCCAATCAATGGACCACCCCTTGAGCACACCTAAATTGTGATTGTCAACAGCAAAAATCCCCTTATAGTTCTGAAATAAAGCCATTGCTTGATCTTTTTGTTCATCCGTTAATCCTGTTAAATTACTCCGCGGTACCACCATTAGTACATTGACCAATGGTTCAAGCGGTAGTCCAAATTCATCCAAGGATCCAAAATCATGAACCTGGGGGACCTCTTCTATGGGAATCAGATGTAAATACGCTATAGTTTGGTGGCGGCGGATTTGCATTGGTTTGCTCTGTAGGTTTGCTAACAAAACCTTTATTTCCCCATGGCCCAGGAGTATAATTCCTGGAGCCACATGTGGCTCAAACCGTGTTTGATGATAGAGCCCAATAACTTACCCGTATAACCCACTCAGCACTTCTACCTCTAACTCAGTATTCACTAAGACTTGATGACTGGAAGGTATGGATATGAGCCCTGCCGCTCAAAGAGGTATACCTTGATATTCATAGATCTGCTGAGGAAGGGCCAATGTTTTGTGCTTCAGACGATGGGAGCAAACAGGCCATACCCTGTCATTATAGGCGAGGTTGATATGATTGGTATGCACCGGATCTTTTGGTACTCCCCTAGTAGTAAAGTAAATTGGGATCTGCTGACCCACGATGTCGAGGGTCTCCTCCATCATATCAACAATAGCCCCAAAATGATGTAGAAAAGCGGTCCTGATTAATATGTCATAGTGTTAATTCTGTAACACAAAAACCGGGGCCACAATGATAATGGACCCAAAGCGAAGAGGCAGCGCACTATAAGCTCCCTTGGAGACAGTACTTACAGCTCCAGCAGTTCTTTAAACCATATGATGGTCTACATCAGGTTTCAACATCAACTTTGCCATCAATTTAGTGGAAACTATGTTGACTGGAGCATCAGTATCTATTTTAGCGCGAGCTCTATTTTTTGCTACAAAAATATCACAGTATGTACACTCAGAATAAGAATAATATTGAATGTTTAAAATGTGAACATTTATGGGCTCTCTTTTTTCAAGAAAATTCATAATATCCTCTCCAAGTTGGGGGTATTCTCTAACAATGGTATCTACCAGAAGGGCAACATTTACTCCTTTCAGAGTTGGTGCATCTGTGGCAGGATCAAGTTGGTCCGAGGATGCTTGATCAAGCATTTGATAGGCATAGGCCTTTGGTTGATCGAGTGGCTCTTCTTTTGCCACCACCTTAGCTTGTGCTCGGATTACTATGTTTACTCCTCCAACCAGCTGCTGGTATAAAATTATGTCATCGTACTAAGGAACTTTTGCAGAGTATACTACAAATGATTTGGGGACGTGTTGAGTGGGTATGCGGAGGTAGAGGGTCCCAACTCTACTCCGCTCCATCTTTTCCCTGGTAGTATTAGTCTTGTTGTATGTAATTAACTCGGTGATCGTGGCAGAATTTTACCAAATGACCAGGGCGACCGCATTCATAGCAGTTGACCCCATAGGAACCACGTCCTGGGTTATCATAAGAAGGTCTAGACTGGAAGGGTTGAGGTCACTCAGTATATCTAGTTCCAGGTCAGTAAGCTGATTGTTGAAGGTCGGCGTAGTTGGGTCCAGGTTGGTAACTAGGTTGCTGGCGGTTGTCATGGCCAGCTCATTGATGCTGATCGAACTGTTGATTATATTCGGTCAAGGACAAGGTGCAGAGTTATAGTAAGGCCAAAAATTACTAAATGAAGCTGAAGGCGGACAATAGTATTATCCAGAATAAGAGGGTGACATAATAGTGGTAGTCTTGTGATCCGAATTTGGTGGCAAAAAGTTAGGAGATGCCCAACATAAAAACTGTACAATCTTAAGCAGAGGTACATCATCGTCAAGAAGCGGTGAAATAACATTAGAAAGTTCATAATATGGCTTCACTGAAGCGGATATGGCAATGCACACGTCAGCTTCCGCTAAGTACCCAGCGCCAATCAGAACATGAGCTTCTATTGTGAATCAATCAGCAAACTCAATGAGAGTCTCATTTCAATGGAATCTGATGGTTAGGAATTCTGCTTTCTTCTGCGACATTTTTGAGTTTCTTCCAAACAAGTGGAGTACGGTGTCCTTTACATCCTTATAGGAGACAGAACTACTGGGGATGTAACAGGTGACCTGATCGGCGCTTCCCACATCCAGAGAAGATATTAGCAACTTAGCCTTCCATTTATTGGAGGCTCCTTCCATGGCGAACTCAAACCATTTAAGGAACCCATGGATGTTTCCATTATGGTCAAACAGGGGTATCTTTTCAACATTAATTTACTCCTTTTGTTCTCAGTTATTAGGCCTGCACTGAGGAATGGAACGAGACCTCAAAGCGGATTCTTGATGAGGAGTGTGATTATCAGAAGCTGGGATGTTCGTTGCTTCTGGGGTAGCATGACCATCGGTGGTAGGTGGTACAGCCATTACTGGAGGTAAGTGATGTTCTGAATCATATGAATATCCGGTGCTATTATTGGGAGTGTCATAGCCTTGACCAGCGCTGTCTTCTCCTATGTAGGATGCATCTTCTTGATAGTCATTTTTCTCCCAATGAGATGACTGAGAAGGAGTAGAGAATCTTTGTTCTGCATATTGCAGCCGCTGGGTGTTATCATTCAGTTTGTTCAGCAAGTTCTTTGTTTTGTTGTCCCAAGATTTGCATTTGACTAAACATACTATCAAGCTGTTGCATAGCCGCGTTTTGTTCTTGAAGGACCCCCCTTGTGTGTGTGTGTGTGTGTGTGTGTGTGTGTGTGTGTGTGTGTGTTCATCTTGGTTTTTGAGTACTGCGTCCAAGGTAACTTTGAGTTCCTCATATTCAGCTGTTATAGGGTTCTGGGAAGACTCCCCAATGACACAGCCTGAATAAGGGCATGGTTAATTACTGGGGTTCCGGAGTGTTGGGTGGTTGGTCAATGGTCCCCCTATAGTGAGCACCACTGTTATAATTTTGGGCGGTATCACTAGGATCCGCCGGGCTATTCACACAGGTTGAGCCCTCTGAACAATGGACAGACGATGTGAAGATTGTCAGTCCTTCAGACACACTTGAAAATATATTAAAAATAGGAGAAATTGCCCCAACCAGTTCTTTTATTTATTCTATAAATACAGCTACGTTCTGCTGTCCCGCTCGTCTTGCACTAAAAAACCCTACCTCTTTTAATTGCTCATTTCACTTATATACATCAGCTTCAGGTGATACTATTTTTTTGCTTGGGTTATTCTATTCCGCCAATTTTCCTTAAGTATGGCTTGTTAGACTTATTCTGCTGTCACCCTATTTGTAAGCAATTAACTCGAATTTTGTCAAATATCAACATCGCCTTATTGCCTTATGTAGAGGCAATCAAATAAACTCATTATATCCAATAAGACTCGTTATTATCCCAATATCGCCTCATCTTAAGGCACTCGAATATTCATTACTGATACTATGTTGGCAGATTCTGCCGGCTGTCCCAAGATTATTGTCCAGTCATATCAAAATTGCGACAAGTGGTGAAGACCACTCTTCGTTGTGTTGGCTCCATCATTTGAGTGAACTAGAAGGATGACTGGTCCAGTGGGCACTTAAGCTACATGCTTACAATTACAAGATTGTCCACTGAGCCGGGGCTTTTCATAAGATTATGGATGGCTTATCAAGGTTACCAATGGTCCAGAAGGTATACCCACAGGCGGATGAGCTATTTCTAGAGAATGGTTGATGGAGAAATTGGGAATGAGCCCTGAGAAATCCAAGGTGTGCTTCAGAAAGCAATGGAAAATACCAAGACCATGGATAGACAAGTGTTTAAGATTATTAATGTGAACAGTTATTCTTTCTGAAGCCGTCAGAAATTGCAGCTATTGTTCAAGCTGCTCATAAGGTTGTCAGGCATGGAGGGCTGAGAAAAACAACCAATCATATTTTCCAGTACTACTGGGATTTAAACAACTACAATGTTACTGACTATCTAGCTTGTTGTGTGGAGTTCCAGCTTCACAAGCCACATAAGAATACAACTGGATATTGACTGGTCCACCCTAGATTTGCCTGGCATATGGTGTTCATTGATGTAATGGGACCGTTGACATTGAGCACAGGGGGAGTCAAGTACATAATAGTTGCCATCGACCATCTGATGAGATGGGTCAAGACAAAGGAACTGGTGAAAGTAGATGCTACCAGCACCACAAAGTTCTTCACGGATCAAGTAGTATATTGACATGGATGTCTGCAGGTCCTGCTTAGTGATAATGTGACAAACTCAAATTCTCATGTGATCCCGCGACTGAATGAGATAATGGGGATCAGAGGAGTCATGTCTGTACCCTACTGGCTGGAGACAAATAGACTGGTAGAACAAGTGAATGGCAAGCTGGCCAAGACGCTGAGGAATCTAGTTGCAGGAAGAACTTCTAGGTGGGGAATGTACCTGAGTTTAGTGATGTTTGACTACAATACTAGTCATCATATGGCGACATGAAAAATGCCATTTGAGTTGTTATATGGGAGGAAGGCTGCGTTGACGCAGATTTTATATTTGGTGGTAGAACCAACATTGGGGATGAGTGCCAAACAGTACTTAAACCGACTGATGAATATCCTAAATGATATTCAATCGCAAGAATTTGATACTATGTTGAAGAGAAGGATAAAAGCAAAATTGACGGACAATAAGAACTGAATGGCCTTAGCAGAATATTAAATAGACGAAAGAGTAGCCTATTGTGATATGCATGGTTTCATAAGAAGAAACAAACTGGATGCATTGTGGTCTGGTCCATTTGAAATTATCGCCAAGATGGCAACTGACGCCTACTTCATCAAGAATCTCTTGAAAGGAAGAGCTGTAAATTGAGTCCATGATAAGTATTTGAAGTGATGGATTGAGGAAAAAAAACAAAAGAATTCCCAAAGGACTGATGACCATTAGGTTGGTCATGTCATGATGATTAGGTCAAGTCCAAAAAAGGACCTCTGAACCAAACTAGATGGTTAAGTCCGAATAAGGACCACTGAACCATAAAAAACTGGTAGGTTTAAGTACCCAGGACTAGTTTGGGGGAAAAATAAAGAAAGATGGGCCGCTGAACTGAAACAAGGGCAAGTCCCATGGAAAAAAGACAAATAAATTTAAAAAATTGATAAAAGATTTTGGAAAAAAAATTATAAACCGCATAGAGAAAAAAGCCAATATATTTTTTGGAGTTTTTATTTTTATTGATTGTCCTCAGTATGGGGATGATTCCGCCTATGTCGCCTCTTGAGGGAGGGAGGATAGATCGCGGTAGGAAGAAACAGCCCATCAAAATCAATGTGAGATTGAATGCTAGTGAGGGATAGACCTACATGAAACCAAGCTCTTTGAGTGGACACAGATCCCTGTGAGAAAACGACTAGAGTAAGGGAAATTGAAATGTTGGAAGAAGCCAATCACGAAACCCCAGAGCAGGAAGGAAAGCAACAGTATAAAAAGAGGTAGTTGGTGAATGAACCCTGAGTAATCCCAATATGGTACCGGAGCTGGAAGAATAGTCTTGAGCGCCTGATGACAGGCTTTGTCAAGAACACTGGACATATGGGTTGGCAACAAACAAGGGATGCTTGATGAAGGTTGCCAAATTATGACCCCTACTAAAGCCATCAGCAGAAGATACCAATGGTAAGTGCCAGAGATGAGATAAATGTGCAGGGAGCAAATCGCATCCTGAAAATGATGACTAAGGGCTTCTTGGAAGCTGAAGATGAAGGATGGTTAAACCTGGGAGAGGCTAGAAGCTTCGTGGACCAACTTTAAAGAACTTGGATGGCAAAGAGCATAAGTAGCAGTATCCTGATCTAGGATGTTCTCAATATTGGAGGGATTCAGTGCTAGGGACAAAGCATCAGTGACTTGGGCTTGTAGTTCAGCGTAGGGGAGCTCAAATTGAATAGGTTACCAATGGTGAACTCGGTAGCCAAGGTAGCAGGTTTGTAGTATTGTCCGAGTCAGAAGAGGAACTCAGGAAGCAAGTCTGACCTGTCAAGAAAAGAGCGATCAAGAGTGAAAGGCATAATCTCAGGAGCATCTACAATAATGGTTGGTGCATCTGCAAAAGGAGCTGAATCCAGGAGAGTTTCAAAAATCCAATCTTGGAATCAATGACAGAGGAAAAATCAGCCAAGAGTTGGTTGAAATGATTGCAAGCCAGTTTTAGAGGGATTGGTTACCATTTCTGGTAATTCAACGGAAGGACTAGCCACTGGCGCCAGACTAGGCGTATGAGTCTTGGAAGGACTATAGAAGAGGTTCTGTTGTGCATCCCAACTCATCCGCCTGGAAGAGCCGAAGATCTTGATTAGACAAACTGTTTAGAAGCTGCTGTTACCACAACTTGGAATTTGACATATGAGCTGGATGAGAGGGGGATGTCAGACTTATATGGAAGTTGTCATTATGCACTCTACAATCCATTAAGCTCCAATTTTGGAGAAATTAATCTCAAAATAATGGGATAAGTTATACAAGCAAAGAATTAATAATGACTTGAGCCAAGAGGTTATGAGAGAAATAACAAGGGCAAACTTAAATAAGTATTCTTAATTGGGCCACAAGAGCTTTTCTCTCTCATTGCAATCACTTAAACAAATTCGATTCAAGTCTGGTTTTAGTTTGATAATCTCACCGAGGAGATTAGTTGGCGCCAATGATAGGGAACAGTTGGGCAAGTAAGGTAAAGGGCACAGGTGGTGGCCCCGCGACATCTACAGTTTGCAAACGCCCCAGTGAATCTGGAGGAATAGACAAACTTAACAAAAAGCTGGCAGTAACCATTTCCCCAGAAATTTTAACTTGGCAAGTGCGATGCAACCAGTAAATCAATACGTCGCACTCTCAACCACTCTCATTGGTGGAACATTGAGTACGGGTATTCCTGGTATTTCAGCAAATGGCACTATGGGAAAAGTTTTGTGGGGATGTGCACGCTCATTTATAAACGCGGTGTACGTCGCACCTCATTCCATGCCATGCGGTTAGCTGGATCTTGGTTTTGAAAGCAAGGAGGCAGCAGACGAAGCTGCAACAGTGCGCGTTGTGATAGACCTCACCAACGGGCAGTGGGTCGTTGAAACTAAGTGTACCAGATGGACAAAATCTAACCAAATTTTTATTACTTTCGACTTTCTACCCACTATGGTCTAACGCGCTGTACTCAGATAACACCTGAAGGCTGAGATCACCATATATGGTGAAATACAATCCTTTGAAATGCAACGCTTTACGCTGATTCCACACCTGTGAACTGGCAAAGCAATTGCAGTCCTAACCCCAGCCATGGGGATAGGGCAGGATATAACCAAATCCTGCACACCACTTATGTCAATATCAGGGGCATGTCACCCACCCTTTCAGGGTCACAATGGACAGCGCACCTCCCATCTGCGCCTTTTGTGACTCATTTGGCCACAAGGCACACACCTGCCCCTCCAAGGAGGGCATCACATATGAGGAAATTCCCTTGGCGGCAATGAACAACGGTGAGACCTACTATGAGCTGACCTCAGATACAAAGGCTGCCTTCCTGTAGGGCACAGGGTTGCTACTTAATAGTGAACCCAATGTCCCCTCAGGAGCGGAAGAAGGCCAAACAGACCCACAAGGCGGTGGCCAAGGAGGCGGCCAAGGTCACTTCCGCTATCTCACCCTCCTATCTCCAGGAGGACATTGAGACTTTTGCAGTGGAAGCAGCTCAGGAATCTCTTGACCAATCAGATTGGGACGCCCAAGATGAAGCCCCAATGGGCGATTCAATTTCACCCAACCAATACACCCAAGCCTCAATTGGAACTGAATCGGTCTTTAACCTCCCAGCCAAAAAATCAAAATCAAGCGTTGGTGCAACAAAAATGCACGCACCACAAAAATCTCGTCCAGCAGCGGGGAAACAGAAAGTGAAGGCAAAAGCCAATGCAAACCCAACTGCTAAAGCTACCCATACCAATGACTATGTTGCATCACATACCCGAGGCGCTGAAAAGTGACATGGAGAACAAGAGAAGACTGAAGGGCTTGGGTGCCCTTCCCCTCGCACCTAAGGTGCGATGGGGGGAGCCTTTACTTTAGGGACGTTGAACATTGCCGGACTTAAGGCCTCGCCATCCCAGGCTAGGAAGCTGAGTTTTTTACAACTTGTTTTGCCCATGGATATCCTGGCCATCCAGGAGTCCCACTGTCTGTGTGGTTCGGAGGAAACATGGAAAATCATGCTCCTCCCTTCCCTCTCCTTCTGATCCAAGAGCTGTGGGGTGCTAGTTCACAAGAACAATAATTTTAATTTTTATTGTCTGAATCCTTCCTTAGTGGCCACATCCTTGTGGTCAATTTTTCGTGGGCTGACATAGTGCACGCTATCATCAACATATATGCCCCAACCTGTTCATGAGAACGACGGAAAAATTTTCACATTGGTCAAATCCATTCCATTGCCCCCTGACCCTTTTGTCATTGGTGACATGAACAGTTGGTTGAACCCATTTACTGACCCCTGGACTTCCTCATCTTCCCCGCCACAGGGAAACGTTGAACTACGCGTCCTCAAGGCCAACCTAGGGTTGGTTGATACTCTGCCACGTCATGCTCCACTTCTCAAAAACATGTCGCGCCCCCACATCCACAACGGCCAGTTAAGGTCCATGTCCTGCATTGACCTTATCCTCGTTCCATTGAAATTTTGTACCCAAATTTCTGATTTCACCACAATGAAGATCGATTTCTCCAAACACAGGTTGGTTTTGATATCCTTCCGCCTACCCAATCCAATTGCTTGGGTTCCAAACTGGTGCAAACCTCTCCCGGCCAAAATTGCGTTGCCAAGATTTTCCTCATGGATGGAAACCGTGACCATGGCTCCGGAGTTTATCACACCATTTTGCGCTGATCCAATTTACACCTGGTCTGCCTTCAAAGCAGACAAAATCTGCCAGGCTCACCACCTCTCCTCCCAATGCTCACGCTCCACCTCGGCAGTCATCTCATGCGCTCTGGCGGAGTTGGCCCACCTGGAGTCCAATGTCTCAGCCACAGGTTACAGCCCTGCTTGGGGTCACAGATGGGCGGAAGTAGCCGCCCACCTCAACGCACTGGAATGGCAACACAAGCATCAGGTTTGTGTTCAGTACAAAGCTAAACACATCACAGCGGGCAACATGTGCTCCACTTACTTTTTTCAAAAATCATTGCACTGCGCCAGAACATGGCCTGCACACAGGTGCGACAGCCAGACAATTCCATAGCAGATATGCCAGCAAAAGTGGCGATCGAGATACAAAACTATTACTCTGAATTGTACCGATATGACCTGATTCTGCTGGCTGAAACGGCGAATTTTCTCGACAGCACACACATCTGCATCATTTCCTGATTCCCAGAGTTAATGAATTTGATTACCCTGGATGAACTCTGGTCTGCCATTCGCGGTGCACCAAATAGGAAATGCCCTGGCCCTGAGACCATTCCTTATGAGTTTTATAATAAGTACTTCAGATATTTATCCCCACTATTGCTTGCATATCTTAATAAGAGCCTTCTGGAGACACGCCTCCTACCAGGAGGGCATGAGGCCTACACCATTACACTGTTCAAAAAGGGGATAAGCTAGACTTGGCCAACTGGCGCCCCATTTCTCTAACCAACACTGATACTAAAATTTTTACTAAAAACATGGCTAACCATCTAGGGATTATTGCCTCTGCTATCATCTCCCCAGAGCAATTCAGTTTCATACTCAGAAGGTCGATTTGTGACAACGTGCACACTGTGGCCAACGCCAGTCAGTCCACGGCCTCTGGTGCACTAGTATTTTTAGACCAACAGTAGGCCTATGATACAGTTAACTGGGATTACCATAGGGCCTGCCTCCACCAATTCCGCCTGCCCCCTCGCTTCATCAGTTGGGCGATGCAGCTGACGGAATCCGCCACAATGGCTGTGCGTGGCCCTGATTTTCTCACGGATGTAGTCCGCCCTCAAAGGGGCCTACGTCAAGGGGACCTCCTTAGACCACCCTTATATAACTTTAGCCTTGACCCACTTCTTTGCAGCGTGAATGCCCACCTTACTGGTGTCCACATGCAAGGCCAAGCCCCAGTCAGAATGTTAACGTTTGCTGATGACTGTGTGGTTGGGGTGTCTAACAATCATGATGCACGCACGCTTGAAGCTTTTATCCAGGTTTACTCCCGGGTAAGTAATGCTGCACTCAATGCCTACAAAACCAAAATCATTCTCCTTAATTGGTATCAAACCCGCTGGGCCTCAGCGCCCTGATTCCAGCCCACCCCATCTGATGGAACACGCGCTTGCTTACCCTGCCCTACCTACTCCGCCCCACTTGTGCTCCCCTTTGTGCCGCGCCCTACTGTTGGGCTGGTCCACCTCTTGGGGGTGTGGTTGGAGGCAGGCGGGTATGCCTCAATGGTGACGGAAAACCATATTCTGGACAACGTGATGAAGCGCATCGCCTCCCTCAGAGCCCACCCTACTTCCCTTACCGGCAGGGTTGTACTAGCCAACTCTATGTTCCTCTCCAAAGTTTGGTTTGGGGCCCATGCCATCGCCTTCTCCCCAGTTTTATTCAAGTCACTGTATGCCCTTCTGCAAGGGTGGCTTTGGTTGGGCTACTCACCACCAGTGCGACTAGAGGTCATGTTTGGCCCTCGCCATAGTGGAGGCATGGGCCTTCTCGACTTTGAGTTCCATGCTGCAAAGATCCTGGGCACATGGATAGCTGCTGTTACCATCCCTACACTTTCGGCCCAACACTGGTCCTGCGCGGCCCACTCCAACTTCTCCCACGCCCTGGGACTTACCAATCCGTCACACTCTCACTCTTTGATGAAATCTGGCTTCCCATCCTTCAGCCGCAGGTCCCCATGGTACTGCACCCCACTTCAAACGAATCCTCCTCTCCATGCGGAGTGTTGAGTGGAGAATTCATATTTGTGGGCACACTGCCCAGAGGGGGCGCCCCTCTCTCCTTGGTTCAACCAGGAGGTACAGGGACTACCCATTCTGGATGGTTTGATACCCGCAAGGCCCCATATCTTATCCAGGGTGGACTACCTGGACATGATGGACATCCCTTATTCCCTTGATACCCAGAAAACAATTTGGAAATACGCCCACCACCCTCTTCTGAAGCCTCATATCTGCTCCCATGTGTGGCGCTGCTTGAGGCGGATGTACCGTACTGCCAAGCGCTCTAATGCTTTACACTCATCCTGTGTTATGTGTGGACAGTATGGAACGCTGTTTCACCGCCTGTAAAAGTGCCATACATTTAAAGCAATATGGCGTGAGGTGCAACGTCTGCTTTGCCAGGATCAGGCATGTCCCTTCAGTTTGTCTAGGGATTTGTTTGCTTATACTATGATCTCCCCTCATCCACCCTCCCACCATGCTTTGGTAGTCGCAATCGCCATGTGGACTATCCACACGATTGTCTTGGATGTCATCGCAGGCTCCACCACCACCCTCCCAGAAGCTGTCCGCCAGTTCTGGTTGCACTTAGAGGACCACTTTCAAGCGTGGATGTTTGGCTACCTCCCACCGCATCGCAATCAGTTGGTCTCCTCCTGGTTCCCAGTTTGGTTCATCAACTCTGACCCCTTCCTCCACACGTGCTCAATCGTGGTTTTGGCCCCTTTACACGTTACCCCTCCTCCCAGTAGTGGCGTTCCCGATGGCAACAAGAGAAAGCATTAGCTTCTCTGGGGTGCCCCCCTGTTACTACATTTCATTTTCTCCATGTCTTATTGGAAGTGTCCATCCCCTGGTCGGCCTCCCCCAAAATAAATAATTAGGCCACAAGATGAACTGTGACGGCAAGATTCTCCTGTCTAGGATGAGGAGAAAATCAGGAAATTGAGGACGCCAGACCAAGAATCCTGAATATGACGGTGGGTCATATGCCCTGACTGGGGAAAACTGGATCCTGGGGCTAATATTATCACAAGTAAATTAATCAGCCCAGCATGACAATAGATCGTGAGGACTGCACTCTGAGTAGGAGGTAGTGAGGAGGAAGAGGAAGAGAGCCGCATTCCAAAGATCATCCTGAGCAGCATTGAGTATTGATGATCATAATCCACTTTAGCCAATGAAGTAGTCAACCAAGTGTCCAAAGTGGTTTTTATGACCCAATCCTTTTCTCGCTGGAAATCTAGGCAAGAGGGAGGATGTGTTGGGACTTTTACCCATATTCCCAGCCTTCTAGATTATTAGGGATCGCTAGGGGATAATTCCCTAAGGAGAAGTTAAATGTAAATCGGTTGGCCCAAGTTTTGGAGTAACTACGTTTGGGGGATTTTGGGATATTCGCCTGGTCATATCTGTCAGGGATCTGGACTAATACTTAAGATCTCATCGGGCAGAGATGCTGATGAAATAGGGGCATCTGATAGTGATTAACTATCAGGTGTACCAATTGAGATAGGTCAGGTTTATTCACCAACTGATTGGGAATGAGTAGTAAGTTGTGAGGCGAGTGATGCCGCCTGCAACTAGCATTTATATCTTTTGCATGTGACCTGCCTTAATGGTTAATAAGTCCCATTAACTAAGCAGGTCGCTAGCCAAGTATGGTTGGTTTGCTTGGATCAAGAGGAAAACGTTAGTGACACGTTTTTGACTCTTTCCGTTTAGGTTTCAAGGATGTCCAATATTAGAATCCTAGCCAGGATGGGGAAGACCATCGCTGCTGAGATTAGGATGGGTGATTCAACAGCAACGTCTGCCGTTTCATCAAAGAGGTGTCAACCAAGGGTTATACGACTGAATCATAATAAATTCCCTATAATTAACTCATAATAAAAAACAGTAAACAGTTAGATCATATTACAGATATATAGTTTTATAGTTTTCATCCGGTATATAGTTTAAGAGTAAACTATTATCACTTTTCAATTGATCTAGTCTTCTCAAGGGTATTATTGATGTGTACAATAATTGGGAGACTCTTTTGGGAAAAGAGTAAAGATCTGAGCGGAGATCTATAGAAGAAGGAGAAACAATCAGGGATTGCTGCTGACTGTGTGTTGGACTGAAGAGACTATCACCATGGAATCTCAGAAAAGATCAGGTTGGACAGAATAAGGGAACGAATCCCTAGATCAAGACATCTCAAGCATTTCAAGTGGGAATACTGGCTGAGCGTTGGGCTGAAATATAAGAATTCCACTCAACTCTGAATAATAGTCGTCATACTATTATCAACTGATAATATCATATACTATACAATGCGGACAAAGTGCACAAGAATTGAACCTGTGCAGTAATAAGTTTTTGGGGTTGTTTACTGATATTAACCAAAACATTAAATTTTTACAGATGTCCAATGACAGAATCCTATCCAGGATGGAGAATACCATCTCTGCTGAGACAAGGATGGGTAGTTAAATGGCAACAGCTGCTGTTTCATCGAGAAGGTTTTAACCAAGGGTAGGGTGCTGAATTCCTAACTATAAAAAACCTAAAGAATTCACTAGTAAAACACGCTACTGTACACTACTTTACAGATTTATTGCCAGAGTATTATCTTAGTAAACTTGTATCAGAATCCATTTTGAGCTCTAATCTTTCTCAAGGATATTATTGATGTGTGCAATAAGTGGGAGACTCTTTTAGATAAAGAGTAAGGATATTAGCGGGGATCCAGAGAAGAAGCTGAATCAAATTGGGGATTGCTGCCAACAGTGTTTCAAACAAGAGTAATCATAAACAGGGATCTGAGCAAAGATATAGTTAGGCGGTATGAGGGACTGAATTCCTATTCAAGATACCATAAGTATTTTAAGAGGAAATACTGGCCGAGCGTTAGACCAAAATCTAATACTTCAATTCAACTGTGGATAATAGTCGCCATATCTTTACTAATAATTATAGCAGCTACTATTATACAAAGCAAAGAATTGCACAAAACCTGAACATATGCAGTTAATTTATTTATAGGGGTTATTGGCTGAGAATAACCATAAAACCTATAAATTTAAACATCAAGTCATTTCCAGAAGGTCCTAGTATTGTGTCTGAAAACATCACAGTAAGTGCTTTTAGGTCAGCGATTTTTCTGGTTTTTGACCTCTTGGACTCTAGGACTGTTATAGGAGCCTGTAAATGTAGCCTTAGAGTGTAGAGTTGATGCAGGGATCTCGTTAGGTGCTTCCTTAATCTCCTGAATACAGGTAAACCAATTCTTCTTCCAAATCATATGCAGTTGAACCTCAGGGTAGGATCCCAATGCAGAAATGACAGCGGTAATAGCATCATCCATAGTGTTACAATTTGTATTGACTAAGGGTTGTGCTTAGCATTAATATGGTTGGCAAACTTTAAAAGTCTTTCTCCTTTATTTAGTTGGTTACCCATTTTTTCCTGTTTTTGGTTGTCCGGGGTTTGAGTGCTGCTGAACTCTTGGATTAAAGCTGTACGGACCTGTTCCCAGGTGTTGCACTCCTTCAAGTGGAGGATCATGATCTCGCAGGCAGTAGTATCTAGGCAGGAGTGGATATGCTTTACCTTCTTCTGGTCAGTGGCCCTTTCCATGGAACTCTTATATGCGTACAGGAGGGAGGTAATGCTTTCCTGGATTGGGGAGAATCTTTATTCTAAACTAGGTTTTAAGTTAGTCGCAAGGGAATGGATAGGGTGTTAACTCCAGGGTTGGGTGCTGGCTCCAAGATCTCAGCCTTTGCATAGTCGTGGGGTGCCTGCTGGCCCAGCCGCCGCTGTAAGCCCTCAAGGTCCTCCTGAATATCATCGCAATTCTGGTTGAGGAAAAAAACAGAAGTTTTATTTGCAACTTGCTCCTTCAGATATTGTATGTCAGTGCCCTGAAGGTGAAGCTATTTCTCAAGGGTAGTTAAATGGATTTTGAACCCTTGACAAGATTTCTCAAGCTGAGAAATGTGAGTATTAATAAGCTTGGTGAAGGCACTGAGGTTGTCCATTTTTGTCCAACAGGGCATCAATGGGGACCCTAGGGTTGAGGGGGCTCCATCCACTCAGAGTTTAAACCCCTGAGCTACATTCCAAATTTTATTGTGTAGGGCAGCCAAGGCTATTATCACATCCTTCCACCATGGGTCCTCAGGGCCATCAGGGGTGGGAGCTGAGGGACCTGGGGGCCCAGGACGTCCACGGGAACTCTCTGTCCCATCATATCCTACACACCCTTTGGGGCCTTCAGGCCCCCTAGGCCCTTCAGGACCTTCACTCCAGGAGGAGTAGTCACGAGAGGCCAGCTCCTGATCATGTTGTTGTAGTGCTTGTACCAGATTCTCAACTTGGAGGAGGCGCTGATTCCAAGTTGCCTCAAGAAGTTGGACGTTCCAATGCAGCTAGTCCTCAAGATAGCCAGAGATTCCGCTGTCTAACACTACAATTTGGTCTTGGACCTCATTGATCAACCATCTGCTATCAATAATGGCTTCACAGTTGTCATAAGCAAAGTAGGAGGATGTGTTATAAAAAATGACGATGTGAGTGTGCAAGGCCTGGGTGAGCCCCAGTTGTCAGGAGACCTCATAATGGTGCAACCAACTAGTTGGAGTAGGTGATGAATAGTTGGGTGAACAAAGTTGCAAAGGTAGCATTTGGAACCCAGTGCAAGTTCTCCTGCCGGCAGTTGGGCAAAATCATAGAGGTCCCACAGGGTAGAGGGAATGGAAGAGGCACAGGAATAGCTGGAGCGAGCACCCATGGAGTAGATGCCATTTATTGATTATTGGACAAAATCATTAAGGTTCTCATACTGAAGTTAATAATGACATCCATCAATAGAGGGCATGGAGAACTGGAATGTAGCCTGGAATTATATACTTTCAGGTTGCGCAGGTGGTATTTCATATCATGAGGTACTAACCCATCGAGCAACGCTTCTTTACAAACCAGCAGATTGGTATTCAGGGCTGCTAGAATTTCCCATTTTTCGATATAGATGTTTTCACTTGGGACCGCTCAGAGCCCCCTGTAGTGAGCACCACGTTTGTCAAATTAAAATTCTTTATAATGCTGCCAAGATCCGAAGGTGTCTCAAATCTGCAAATTTGTAAAAGGTTGAGAAGAAAAATGGAAAAATGATTAGAATACCAAATAATTTATTAGGTTAAAAGGTGCCAATATCTATAGGGTAAGTGGGTACATGGTGCCTCGAGGATTGCCACAGACCCATCCATTCAAGATCTTTCCTGGTCTACCAAATTGACCGCCTGATGGGCATCCTCAATGTATTTCGCCGCCCACCTGACTGAATCAGTGGAAAATATACCCCATGTGACTCAGGAATTGGGGATGAGAATCCTAAAGTTGTCTTCATTCAGATAGGTTTGAGAGTCAATTTGTTACAGCACAATTTAGAAGTGGGGAATTTAATTTGATTGTGATCTCAAATCCTGACAGATGGTTTTCCCTTAAGCGGCTGCACTATAATTAAAGCAGTGGGGGAGGGCGAGCTTTAGAGCTGGCATGCATATTCTGCCAGGGGCTTGGTGGATTTGTAACAACTAAATTTGTGCTATTCAGTTGAGGGTGGGGAGTAATAATTTTACTCTGATCAAACTAATTCCCCTGAATTTTGGGTGAGAATATGTTATTATAAACTTTGGAATTATTTAACAACGAAACATTTCTATTGAGTTATCATCCTCCAATTGTCTGACAATATTCACTTAAACTGATATCTAACATAATGACTGAAATCACCTGTAAGAATTTTATTGTCCAATCAAATATCAATCAGTCTTATCTAATTATTGTGCAAACTGTTAAATATCATCCTATTTATTTTTAGTACTAGATAATGATATCATCCTATTTATCTTAACTGGAATAAGGTCAATAATAATGGTTTTATCTACCCAAAACTTAGGAAGGCCGAAGATATTGAGCTAAAAGTATATGATTAGTCCTTAAATCTAAAACATATTGTTAGCAACCATTGAGGGTATAGGCCAGATTTGAGGTGGTGCGACTAATGTCACCTTAACAATGTAAGGAAGCTAAGCTTATGAGGTCATGTTAAGGACCAAGCAAATTAGAAAGAAGGAGGAAAAGGAAAATGCAGCTATGGTATTATGATGGTTTTGAGCGAGAGAAAACTGGGCTGTTTGGGCTGGTGTCAGAACACCCCCAACAGTGGCTCCAGACTGCATGACAATACTCTGACTTTGGGGAATGAAATAGTGAAGGTGGGAGAGAGTTTCTTGGATTCTGAGAGCTTATAAGTGAGGGTGGGGTGTTATCAGCGTTTCTTTAGCTGCTACACTTAAAGAGCTGAACCAGAAGTTTTTCCATAGTCTCTCTTAAATCTTAGTCAGCACAAGTTGTTACTTAAAATCTTAAAAAAAAAGTATTTGAGGTGGATTGACCTTAGGATAAATATACCACACCAAGAATTTTTCTATCTAGTACAGGTTTTGAACTTGTACTAAAGAAAACCTACACTAGGGCGGAAGCAGGATTTACTCTGCCAGGCTAATCACCCTTATTATTTTTTAATTTAGAATGAAAAACTGTGATATTTTCTATAATAAAATTAAAAGGAAAATATCTTAATAATAACCCAACAATCTACCGTTGGCAGAGTGTTGGGTTTTTAAACTTGTAGGGGAGAAGGGGAGGAGGGGAATTATTGACATTGATGATAACTGGGATATTGCATATTCTCCAAGTGCCAGGACTTGGTACAAAGCATTTCCCAATCCTCTGTTCATGGTAATGTCAGGTGGGCTTTCTGGCGGTCTTATCCGGAAATCATTGCTGAAGTTAAAAGCTCTAATATCTGACTTCATCCTTAGAAATGGCATTGCTCATGTGACAACTGATTTGGGTGCTCAGAAACTTACAACAGATCAAACGCAATACTTTATACAATTGCAAATACAATATTGGTCCACTAATTTTTTTCAGATATCTCAGCCTATGGTTTTGATTTTTCTACATAAACACATTAAAAACTATAAAAATAACAGCAGGATTGAGACTCTCACTGGTTTGTGATGGGGGCAAATTCAAGCTTGAGGGGCAGCGGATACCCAGTGTTTGTCTATGGCATATTATTTGTCACTATATTTTCTAGTTGTAGTGCATGGGCCCCCTCCCTTTCTTGATTGAAAGGGATATATCGCCCTTCCCAGTTTAATAGCCGTGGCGGGGACCCTTAAATTACCTTTTTTGAGAAATATAGGGGGCTATACCTTATTCTGGAGCGCTTACCAAGGAAAAATTCTTATGCATCAAGGGGAGCTTGATGGCCTTGATGATTGCGGGCTTAGTAAGAAAGGCCCAGGGACGTCAGGACTTCAGATGAGGAACTCATCAATTAATTCATAGCAGTTATTACAGTCTTGGGTAGTGATCCAGCTGTTTGAATATGATGGGTACCCTTTCCAAGCCACCAGGTATTGGATCCTTTGCCTGAACCTCCAAGCATCCAATAATTCTTTACCCTCAATTTCCTGTGACCCTTATTATATTAGTTTGATCTCCACTAATTTTTCACTTCTAAATGGGGACAGCTCTGAACTGTGGAAGTGATGTGAATTTTCTAAGGTGGAGGAAGCTCCACATGGAAAGATCCATTGTCCAGCACCTTATATATGGGGAAAAGGCATGCTTTTTACAAACTAAATTCAACATAGAACTCTAAGTTTGAGGTTTCTTTTGTCCACTATCACAAGGCGCCCTCCTTATAGCTCCAGGATTCTCTGAGTTTCCGGTTGGAAAACTGTTTGGTGCCCTAGAACTTTTACTCATCTGGTTTTGCACCTGTTGGTGTATCTTCTGAATGTGCACTGTAATTTTTTCTGCTGTGGGAACGTCCATGCATATCTGAGGACCAATGGTGAAGGTCATATTGTAACCTAAGTTGGCATACATTGGAAATACCCCATGGATGCATGTAAGGAGTTGTTGTATGAAAATTAGGCTTTTAAGAAAGTCGGGCACCCAAGTATCCTGGAGGCAGTAGAGTTTTAACAAAGATATTGTTTGAGCACCTGCTTAATCTTCTGTTTGGCTGTCAGATTGAGAATGGTATGCCAAAGACCAGAAGGGCTTTATCTTCAACATTTTTCACAAGGTGTCCCATAATTTCGAGGTTACTGGGGCCTTTTGTTGCTTTTCATCTTTTCAGTATGCCAAACATAAAAAAGTGAGTTACAAATAACCTGGTCATATCTCCGCTGTAATCGTTGTCAATCATGGGATAAATAGGGCTACTTTGTGAACCTGTTTACAACCATTATGATCATGTCAACGCCCTTAGAAGCAGGCAAGCCAAAGATGAAAACCATAAATACTGACATCTAAGGTCCTGCCGCCTGCTGGAGTGGGTGCAACAACCTGTTTTGACCTGTTCTATATGATTTTTGATTGCGTGCAGACCAGGCAGCAAAACCCCACCCAGGTGAGCACATCTTTTGTAAACTGTTCAAGTCATAAATTTTCAGTATTAAGTTAATACACTTCCTAAAGCCTGAGTGACCCATAGTCAGCGGATCATGATGTTACCTCATAACGTGGGTGTCAGGATTAGAGATGAGGAATGAGCCAAAATACAAACTCCTGAATCAAGTCTCGAAAAGTTGACTTTTGATCCCTCATGATCAAAACCTATCCTTGAAGGCACTGATGAGGGTGTTGATCAGGAAGCAACACGCGCCTGTTAATTTATAGAAATGTCTTCTAGAATTTCACACACACTTACAGAACCTCAAAAGATGTGCCTTCCACCATCGCAGTCATAAGGATGATTCAGAACAATGAGGGTATCAACCAGGCAGTTGATTTGGAAGGAAGTATAAGATACTGATTTGCGGAGACATGGAGGTCCCTGAGGCACTACATTCCTATACACCATATAAATACAACGCTTTTTAACTTACAAAAGTAGTCTATCTCAGACCATCTTTTTTGTCTTCATCAAACACTCTGCTTGTTTTCAGCTTTGAGCCCATTTTCAAACCCCAACTACAGTCAAGAGAACTGTTACACCAAGATAAACAGTGCTCACTACAGGGGGCTCCGAGATGTCTAAGCAAAAATTTTCTATCACAAAAATGGAGAAATTTAGCAATCATTAAAATCAACATACCGATCAGTCAAGATGCTTAACTCAATGGATAAACACCTCTCAGTAAAAAGTATCTCCACTACAGTCTTAAAGCCTAGAACTTTGGGCTACCTTCCAATTTACCTTATCATCTGGTAACCATGATCAGTATTAGCTCCAATATGAGGAGCTCAATGAGATTATTCAACAACTATTGAATGGCGTCTACTGTGTGGGAGGCCGCTCCAGTCGCTCCAGATCCTCTTTGGTGCCTTCCACAATGTGAGTTTTATATACCTTACCCTACTACCCTTGTGAGAATTAGCTTTAGTATTGAACGATATCTATGAAGCTTAATTCATCCATCCATACATCACATCTTACATATAGTTGGTTTGCATCACCATGAAGTAGTGCAACAACTAGGGCTCACTCAAACTCTACACTTAAATATTGCCAGTTTCTTTAATATTGCCTCCTCCTTCATTCATGACAATCAATAAGCAATTGTTGATAGCCATTGGTTAATAAATGAGGCTAATAATCAAATCACTATGCTAAATAGTGGAATTTTAGGTTACTTTTAGGACCAGCTTTGTCAAAATATACAGCTCCTTAACTCCTTCTGGAGTTAACACCTCAACCAGATTTAGTACCTTGTCCGGATGTCAGGAGAGTGTCTATAACTCTCCAGTTCCCAGAAAGGTGGTGCGTGGTGCAATGCCACAAAGCCAGGAAGCTTATAGTCAGTATTATGGTAAAAAGGGCACCTAAAAGGGCTCCAGAGCCAAAGTAACCTTGTGCAAGTGTATAACGCGGTGTAGAATAGATTGGAAACAAATAAACAGGAACACTTGGGTGGGCCTCATGGGAGAGCTCATAACCAAGCGGAGATCAGTGCTGGAGGGTTTGGGTACCTCAGTTTGGTGGGAACTAAGGGGGCCCAACTGTTCACTTGACCTTGTAGATACTTTAGAGAAAATAGGATGGACAAAGTTGTTGAGAACCTCCTCAAGGAGGTCCGCACACAGGTTTGCACTAGTAACCATAAATTTTAAAACGTAAAAGAACGTGGGAATCCTTTTAAGGAATATGACCTAAGAGGAAGGTTGGTCTCAAAGAAACATAATAAACAATTTAGGGGGAATCATTGATTGGTGAAAGCAGTGCTAAGCCCAAGTGCACCAATAAGAACATGATCCCATTGGACAGGGTACTATAGCCATTAATGGACCCAACACGAGTTATTGATTGGAGGCAAGGCTGACCAAAATTGAAGATTTCGAAAATTGAACAGGTTTCAAAACCCCCATTTTCCTAACAACTGAACCAAACCGTTGTGGTTAATAAGAACTTATCTGTATTTATCGCCAATTCCATAACATGGGGCTGGGCATCACGCACTTCACCTGGACCAACCTGGGCATATCTGGCCTGAACCTAGAGTTGGTCCAAGGTTTGCTTTAGGTTAGGGAGGTCCTGCAGCTTGACCTTTTGGACCTCTTGACGCAAGCCGTGTCTTGTCTGTTAGTGTTACTGGCGAAAACGTCCCAGTTTTTGACCTCCATTCTGCCTTCAGATTGGCAGATGGATGCCAAAAGAGTGTCTGTTATTAGGTTCCCTCAAGGTAAGTGTTTTGACTCGTCATACTCACCAATTCAACCTCAGATTTAGGGAAATTTGAAAATAAGAATGATGTACACAGGTAAGCGAGGATTTGATTCCAAAATTAGCTTTTTTATTTATTTTCAAAATAAACATACTGATGAATTAAATCACTTTAACATAGGGCACCACTAATAACACATGTAAAAACCAGAGCATTTAGCAGATCTATTCGCCGCCAAATCTCAATTTTTTGTTATGGATACAAAATTAGGCTTGCCATGGGATTCCAGGTAAGACAAGGCAAAAGTGGCCATGAGGCCACTAGAGAGACCCATGTGAGGGCAGGAAACAACGAAGAGAGAATTCTGAACTGAGTCTAGAACTGCGTGGTCCCAACCTTTTAAGGTCACACTTCTGGGGAGCCCCTCCACACTTTTCTTTGCGCCCTAAGGAACAAAAAGAATAGCTCGTGAGGGGCACATCCCAGAACTGAGCCCGCATGAACCTCAAAGCCCCAGAATAGCATTTTGACTCAATATTTTATAAATCCAAATATTGAGGTGTAATGTAACGATAAGTTCAACCTGACTGTTACAGTTGGTACCCTCAATCAAGTTATGTAACTATGACAGTGGACACTCCAGCAGCACTAACAGGACTAGCTTCATATGATATCACCTCCAGGAGCGAATAACCTGATGGGCAAAAAGGTCTCCATGGACCTCAAGGACCTTCTGGTCCTGTTGTATCTACTCCCTAGCATTTCTGATGAATCCTGAAAACAAGACGTTTTTGATGGCGCTCACTGCCTTACAGAATCAAATATGAAATTTGGCTCAAGGATGTAAGCTCCAATTAGAAGAAGTCCCTCTTGATCCCAGAGTCTTTATCAATGCCTTGTCAGATAAGATGGATAATTTTAGTGCACTCTCCAAGCTCACTGGCAACTACATCACCCAACTTGAAAAAATCAGTTGCAGGTTCAGGAAATTTTTTGAGTAACTTTGAGAATCAAATGCTCCTCTAATGTGCAGAAATTATGCTCTGAGGGAGCAAGTTGCCCATAAAGCCTCTATTACCTCCCTGAACCAAAATTGGGATGAGATCCAAGAGGATCTGGAAGGATTATGATGATGATTTGATCAACAAGCCTTTGCAACTATATGGAAACTAAAATTTCTGAGCCTGCACTGTGGGTATACCATCAATACTCTTTTCATCCTAATGTGACTAACTTTAAGCCTAGTTTCAAGGATAATTACCACAGGGCAGGAAAGTATTGTCTCCTTCCTGTACTCTTTAGAAAGCTTGATGGAAGGTCTACTAACTATCAGAAGGTGAAGACCATCCACTCCAGCCTAGATAGTACCACCAATGAAATTATGATTCCCCAGTAAATGGAATGTCACACCTGGGAATAAGTCTGTACAGCCCTAATCCAGAAGTTTAGAAAGCAAACAAACCTTAGCCATTCAGATGCAAGCGTTCATGGCTATTTGTCTTAATAAAGGAGAGAGTCCTATGGAATTTTTCCAGCCAATTATATATCCAAGCACAACCCTTAGTTGAAACTATTTGTATTAAATTAAAAGACGCGATAACTACATTCATCTTCACGTTGGGTCTTATACTGAGGTCCATATGCACATGATTGGCCAGAAGAATAGCTTCACCTGTATTTTGGAAATTAAGGAGGCACTTAATGAAAATTCCTGCGTCTACCTTGCATCCCAAGTCCTCTGCGTTATCTCTTCAGGCTCATCTCAAGTCAAAGTTCTTAATAACTAGAAGAACCCAAATTCTTGACGCTCCTAATGCAATTGATTTCATCACTGCGCCAAAAATAGTTGGAAGAGACTTTCTGAGGAGGCGTAAAATAACAGTCAGCGTGAAGGACGAGGAACTTTTTGCCAAAACCCCTGTACAGCCTCAAGAATGTTTAGCAACATCCAATGAGTCTAATGTTGTTGTACCAGAACAAGATGATTTAGTACCTGTCAGTAATAAGGAGACTGATACTGCTTAAACTTCTTTTTATGAATCTCATTTATTCTTCACACTACCCCCACAGTTCAGGAGCTTAGTTACATACATAACAGTTAAAGTTCATAAGATCCCTGTCCACGCCATAGTCAACAGATGTTCCCCCTAAATGTCATTCCATTAAATTTAAAGAGGTTCATCAAGGTTGCTCCCAACTTGCCACACTACATGGAGTATGGCACAGCTGGACCCAATGCACTTTGATATTAGGGTCTATTACTCACCGCCCATTTGATTTTTAAGCTTCAGGGAATACCTCAGTAATCACATTAGATAACCCAAGTTTTGACCTACTCCTCAAGACCCAGTTTCTCCAGGACTATTTCGCCCTCATGCACTATGATAAAGGATTCTTAGCCCTCCTATGAAATATAGTCCCACTGGTTTTTGAGACTCCCTGTGGTGCCAAGATGGAGGTTAAAGCTTGGGCTTGTTTATTGGAAAGTGAAAATAAGATCAACAGTCTTATATATCATGAAAGGAGTTTGTGAGTTTAAATACCCCCTCAAGAAATAGATGTGCAAGAGGGAATACTTACTTTACTTTACCAAGCCAACTATGATACCGCAAAAGTCCCAAGTCATTTTGGATACTTGAATACATATCAATATTCCTTAGGACATCTTCTAGAAATACAAAGAATGGATAACCCATTTTTTAAGGAGGTCCTGATCTGTCCGAGAATCTTAGATCCTGACTGTTCTGGATCCATATTGGTGGTACTGGCAAACCTTACTGACAAACCAAACAGCTGGGACTATTACTCCAGCTGCTTATTTTTGGCTCTTCCTATAGAGACCATAAATGAAGTTTGTAGCTTTAAGGTTTAAAGGATTTTGGGTTAGAGACACACCCATTGGTGGCTTTAGATGACCCTTATTGGGCAAGAACTCAACAGTGAACAACAGAGTCAAGTTAGGAAATTACTATAACATTATTCAGAACATTTCTCAACCTCCACCTACGACTTTTGGAAGATTGATGGCGTTTTACATCATGTTGAGACTGAGGATGCTCAACCCAATTAATCACATCCCTACAAAAAGAGTAAGGTTTAAGAGGCACAAGTGACTGTTGAGATCAAATAGCTACTCAAAGACAGGTTATTACTGCCTCCCCTCTCCTGTTATATTGGAAGAAAGATGCAATTATCATGTAGTGATGGACTATTGAAGACTTAACTCAATTACTAAGAAAGACAGTGTTGAGATTTTAACCAGATGTTTTACCCATAATTATCAAAATTAGGTTTTCTATTCGTTGGGCATGTTTGCTGATTAATCTATTAGTTTAGATAAGATAATTTATTTTTTATTACCAATTTGTGCTCCCTATTTGGTTGGGTTGAGCTACTTTGATCCGCCAGATTAAGAAAGTATTAGTATGATTTCCAATAAGCAAATTTTCCCTTTTGATACTGGCAATTGAAGCCAATGATTTCAAAATACTTATTAAGTTATTAATGATGACAAATCTTTAATTTGACATCAAGCAAGTATAAGGACTTATCCCCAATAGCCAAACTGGTCTATTTATTTCTGGTGACTGAGGCTGAAGATGTCAACATTTTTTTACTATTATAGATTATGATGAATTGCTAATTTTTATGTTGAGGAGTAATGGATCACTGGCGACTGATGCCAATGGATGACTCAAATATGTACTAATTAGGATTGAGCTGGCAACTGATTCTGAAGCTAATCAGATTATTGGCAATGGTGCTTAGGGATACAAGCGTCAAGCGCAAAATGGACATTCCACTGACTGAAGTTTAGAATTACAGAAAAAAAGCCAAGAATAATTCAAGTATATTTATAATTAGAAATTATAGACAAATGAATCGGCGACTGATTCTGAAGTGAATCAACGTAATATTGGATGTCAACATTGACAAATTAAGTAGTGATGATTGCCAGTGAGAGTGCTGATGATTGAGATGATGTTGATGAATGCTGATGACATTAATAGGTGGGCAGCGGATTGCCATGGATGCGCCTAAGTATAAATAGTTAAATCTCCCTATTAATAAATAATCTTTAGTTTGACTACCTTTATTAAATTTTAGTGGACAGAGGTTAGCCTAGCTGGTAGAGGTTGTACTGAAGATGCATAAGGTTTTTTGCTGGGTTAATGCACCTGGAGTAATGGCACTATTAACTCCCAACCTAAGTCTATAAGAAGCCACTTGGGAACTTGGCCTACTGGCCACCAACAATGAAGAACAAGAGGGATTGGTGGTGAGAAACTTGAGTAAGTCAAAGAAGACCGCTGAACCATTATTGCTGGACGAGTCTTTGGAGAGGACCTCTGAGCCAGAATCACAGGTTATGTCTCAAGAGGTGAAGTTGTTGGTCTTCTGGGTTTATAGTTGCCCTACAGACTTGAAGTAAAATATGGTCAATGAAGGCAAAACAGCAAGAGCCAGTAGTCTTCATACTGTTTGGACTGGCACATCAATATAGTTCCTATTGTAGCGAAGTAAATTTTACAATAGACAGTTTCCCTTTTCTCAGAATGATGACACTCTTCACTTGCTTCCAGTTCCCGGTACTTTTCCACTATGGATCTTATCAGCAGGTACTGGCAAGTATAGCTAGCACCTGAATATCAATTAAAATGAGCGTTCATAGCCAATGAGGGGTTATTTAAGCCAAAAGAATGCCCCAGTGCCTTTGCAACGTGCCCGCCACTTTCCAATGCGCCATGGATAAGATCCAAGGGGACTTAAAGCTATCATGTGTTCTTGTATAGCTCAATAATATCATACTCATTTAAAAAACCCTTCAATAATCACATGGAGTAACTTTATGAAATTTTTATATTTCTTAGAAAAGCATTAGTTAGCTCAAGCCTTCAATGTGCTCTTTCTTCTAATATGAAATGGAGTTCCTCTGACACACGTCTCAAACATGGACCTCGGACTATCCCAGGTAAAGTTGTTGCTATCAAGATGTTGCTCCTCAGAGCCTTATGTATATTCAAGTGTTCCTTTTGAATGGTGGGCTATTTTTCAGTTAATTCCTCTGTTTGGCAACTAAGCTGAGCCTCTGTTTTACATCTTTTAAAAAATATTTACCTTTTAAGTGGCGGCTATAGAAAGACTAGGATTTTAATGCGCTGAGGACTGCCATTGCACTAAATCTATTTTAGTTCATATGCATTTCTATCAAACTTTCTTGCTATTCACAGATGCAAGTGATGTCGCCATTGGAGCCATCCTAGCTCAGCATGACAAAAATCAGGTCGATCATCCGGTAGCTTATTTTGGAAAGACCCTGATCAGGGCTGTGCGGAACTATAGTTTTACTGAATGGGATTTCTGCCTGTTTTTCTAGCAATCAAACACTCCCACCCTTCCAATATAGCAATCATTTCACCATCATCACTGACCATTATTCACTATGATGGATGCATAAAATGAAAAACCTGGATGGCCAGCTAGCCAGATGGGCCCTGAAGGATCCAGAGCTACATTCTCACTATTGTACAATGTGCAGGAGCGATTCACATGAATGCTGATTATCTCTCTAGTATGCTGGATCTGGCTGCTTTAACCCCAAAGAGGACTGACTGTACTAACTAATTATTCAGCCATAAAAATGGGAGTTGAGAAAATCTTGATTACAAGTTGAACTCTGAAACATGATTTATGTACTCAGATCAAATAAGATATTATATTTGAGGGTTAATAATAAATGGGTCTTTTATATCCGCCCTTCTTCTTAGACTGACGTTATCATAGAGGGGCATGTAAAAGTGGGACACAGGTCAGTAAAGAAGACTCACAAATGGCATAAGAAACGATGCTACTGGGTCTGCATAGTAAAAACCATCCAAGAGGTCCTAGAGCGTGTATGACATGCTTATCAAGATTAAGCTACCCCTTATATCAGCACTCAGTCATTGCTCCTTCAGGTCCCTTTAATGTTATTAGCATTGATGTAGTAGGCCCTCTTCCCACTGGATCGCATGGTCATAAATAAATCCTCTTAGCTGTGGAACATTTTTCCAAGTGGGCCAAAGCAGTTTCTGTACACGCTGCCACTGCTAAGGTCATGGCTCTATTCTTTATTTTCTCCATTTTCACCCAGCATAGATGCCCACAAATTCTACTTACAGACTAAGGGTCAAATTTATTTCTCAGGTATTCCAAGGGTTAACATTGCTCTTTATAATTAACCGGTTTCTCCGCCCCTTATAACCCTTCAACCAATGGGACAGTGAACGCGTGCTAATGGAACCCTCATCTTCATTTTGTGGAAGATGGCCACTCCAACCCTGCTCACAAGAATCACTATTTATTCTATGCGTTGCTTGCCTACTGGATAAGCTACCATCAAATCATCAAGATGCCCCCCTTTTGAAGCTCTATATGGGCGTGCTCCTCGCCTACCAAGTAGCGTCCAGCCCCTGCTCAATACCTCCATACCTGAGAGCACTAATTTAACTATGAGGGCTTAGCTGATAGACTTGTCCAGCTTCAATCACTGGCCACTCAAGGCATTGTCATTACCTCATAAGTTGGATACAGCACGGTTTAATTCCAGCTTAACCTCTTTACCAATTTTTTAAAAGGTGAACCCGTTCTCTTTTATCACTGTTGAACCTGAGGTCAACAAAAAAAGATCAACCATCTTTGGTTTAGACCTTATATGATCATTTATAAATCATACCCAGATTACTCCATTGCTGAAATCAAGCAGAGGACAGTGGTAAATAGAGTACATGGCAGATTCCCTAAGCCCCATACCCCCTTTGGCTGGACCTTGAGGGGCGTTGTCAGGATTTGAGATGGTGAGAAGTTCAAAATCCCTACTCCTGAATTGAGCCTCAATATGTCGACTCTTGAGCCAGCATGAACGGAGCCTTACCATGAAGGTACTGACATGAGATATGATCATGAAACATCACATGAACGAAAAGCAATGGAGACGCCTTCAGGAATCCCATCCCACCTTCCCAAATATTGAGAGGCACGTCCCCCACCATAGCGGTCATGAAGATCATGCAGAACAATGAGGGTGCTGACCAGATGATCCATCCAGAAGGCAGTGAAAGATCCTGATCATGATGGCCCATGAAGGTCCTTAAGGCACCACTTCCCCACATGCCCTATAAATATCAACGCTATTTAACTCAAGAAAGTATTCTATATTTGCCCATCATTTTGTTTTAACCTCTTTGCTAGTTAGCCTCAAGCCCACTTTTGAACTTCAGCATCAGTCAATAGAACTGTCAGGCTTATAATGTTCTTCCAGTTCCAGAAGAAAATTATTTCTGAATTCATCAATTGTTTTTACTACAAGTACCATGTTTATTGAGAGCCAAGGCTATAGTAAACTTCAACATGAAGATTGCATTGCAAAACGTTACTAAAAACTACCCCAATATCCACCGTTCACTGCTGCCTACGATGGTTAAGGAGTTGGTACACCTTCCATGAATGAATAACCCAAACAATATGGGGTTAACTTTTGACCACAGAACGTTGAAGCTCATGACACTAACTCTAATACCATCAAGGTAACACTAAGAGACCCATATGATAAGATAAAATTGATGTGACAGATGGGCCCTCAATGGAACCTCTCTGAAGTCACATTCTGGAATTTCGGTCAAAAGGACATTATACTTCCAGATGCCCCAAGAGACGCCCCAATATCATTTATATTACTTTCCCTATGGATGAAGATGATCAGGGAAAAGACAGTCAATAATAGAGCTGAGATACTCTATTATCAAACAAACATCTATCCCACCTCAAGCGCCGGACCAAACCCAACCAGTGCTGCTGTGATCTGAAGTTAGCGAGCTGACTTTGAGAAGGAAGCCCATAAAATTATTTCTAAAAGCAAAGCTACGCGGCTTGTTGACCAGAATCATTAAGGAGGATCATGTGAATTCTATGAGCTACCTCCCTTTAAAGTCGTCAAAGTAGCTTATTTCTCAAAGCTCTGAGTACCCATTTTCCAGAAGTAAAATAAGGTCAAAACTGTGATTAATCAAATTGATGACCCTGCTGAAGTACCATTAATAAAAGTAAATGAGGTGGGTCGACCTTAGGACAAATGTACCACACCAAGTTCTTTTAGCCTGTGCTGGTTTCAAACCTGTTCTAATCAAAACCCAATCCATAGCGGAGCAGGAACCACCACTATATGCTATCCACTTCTCACTGAAGTACCATTAAACGCAACATCTGATTAATCATATGATTGCACTTATATTGACATACATGTAAATAGTGTTTGGGTCCAAACGATTGTTGAAACTGGAGTGCAAGTTAATGTAATCTTTTGTCACTTTTTGAGGAAAATAAGAATTACTTCTGATGTTAACCATAACTAAAATTATAGGATGTCAGTCCCAGATAGTATCATTAGCAAAGGAGCCTATAGTACATTGCTCATAAGAACTGGAGCGCTTCAAGTTAGAACCCCCACTATAGTACTATTCAGTCAAAACTACCAATTTTTGATTGGCATAAGATTCTCAAATTGTATAGGGCAGCCTCAGCTATGAAGAGAATACTGTTAAGAGTCTCAGTCAGGCTTTGACCCTATCTTACTCTCAAAATGAGAAGGTTCCTTTTACTTTTGTAACAGTTTCAATGAAACTTAGACTGATGAAATAAGACTATTTGATATAAGCAGACTAGTTATTGTGGTAGGACCCAACCTTCCGTCATCTCCAAAAACCAGGACATCCCCTTATGTTTTTCCTCCACTTATGAGCTGCTTTCAGGGGCTCAACGAGTTATAGATACAGGTCTGACTCTGAACCTGTCAGATGGGTTATTGGGAGAAGTTTACTATCTTTGGGAAAAGTCCCAGCATTAGCCTCAAGCAGCACCTGGGTTAATTGTTCTGGGCCACCAGGAGATTTGTGTGCTCCTCACCAACCTGAAGGCTCAAGAAATTACTGTGATCAATGGACAGAAGATTGCTTACATGCACTACTGCCCTAGTATGAAGTACTACACATTGAGAGTACTGGAGACATGTCCAAGTTTGGTCTAACAGACACCGCTCCTAGCACATGTGCTCTTTTAGTGCGAAATTAATTAGAAGTCCTGATTGAAGAGAAAAAAAAATCAATTGAAAGCGTTAATACACAAAATATGCACATGTATTTGCTTCTGGAGATTACTACTTGGGGTGCAATAAAGATTAATGCATAACCCCCCTTGGGTTGGGACCATCTAGTACTAAAAAAAAAGATTAATGCATAACATTGACACTGGAAATACATGGCTATAAGTTCTCGCCTCATTTGATGCAGTTTAACCAGTGAAGAAGTCGTTTAAAGAGAGATTGATAAATTACTATTATGATGGATGATCATGCCTTCCCACATCCCCTGGGTCAGTCTTGTGTTTATCATTAAGAAGAAAGATGAATTCAACTGAATTGTGATCGATTTTCATCATTTAAATAAACTATAAAAAAGATCTTATCTGTTACAATGTATAGAAGACGCTCTTGATTGGCGTGGAGGGGCTAAGTGCTTTATCGCCATAGATCTCATCAGTGGCTATTGGCGAATTAATCTACCCAAGGCCAATCAGGAAGAGTGTGTTAACAACACTTCCTAATGTCTGTACCAACCTATCCATGTGCCTCAAGGCTTACACAACGCGCTGGACACCTTCAAAGAGAGCTATGGACACCATCCTGGGTGATTTGAAGATGAGCTGTGTCCTAGTGTACCTTAATAATATCAATAGCTTTTCGTGCACCTTTACTCAACACCTATCCCATTTGGAAGAACTTTTTAAGCAAATAGCCAATGATAAACTTAAGATTAAGCCCAAAAAGTGTCAGTTTTTAAGACTCAGATGGAGTAACTGGGCCACATCATCGATACCTGAGACGTACATTACAGCATCAGAAGCTCATGATTTTTAATTGAATGAAAATTCCTGAGAACAAGCAGGACATACAAATATTTTTTGGTATGGTAGTATTCTACTGACGACTTTTCTTTACAATTACTATCACTTAATAGTAAACAATTCAATTATAAACAGAACAATCTGATAATTAATAGCAGGTGAGATGAGCACATTTAATAAACAAGGACAGGATTGTGAGAATATGGTAAATGGTAGCGGATCTGGATATTCACCGCTTAAAGGCACCAAGCGCACAAGAGTCAACAAAAACCAAAGTAAAAATAAAAACCTGAGGTGATGTTCCGCAGGTTTTGTGGATTTCAAGTAAAGTACTGCAGCTACATGGAAGTGTCCCACTCTCAACCACTGCCATTGGTTGAAAATGGGATTGTGTATTTTTGGGTACAGAGGCACTGGCAATGTGGGAAAAGTTTGACGAAACTCAACCAAAATTAATCCCGCAAACTGTGTAAATGACAAACCACACTATCTGCCGTGGCTGGGTGGACCTTCGTTTTGAGACAGCGGAGGAAGCAAACAAAGCCCCAAAGGTCAGAGTAGTGATTGACCTTTCCAGTGGTCAACGTTTGGTACTGACCAAACGTACACGTTGGACAGAATTCAAAGATATATTTATAATTTTCTTTACTATCTTCCAACAACACTGGCGCACAGAGTAGTTAGACATCATCTATGGGAGGGCTTGTAATCTTACATATAAATTAAGCAGTTTGAGATGAAAATGATTCCAGATGATGCCAACTCTTAGAATAGGGATGGCAATTGTAATTAATTCCCTAAGCCCGGAGGTAGCAGAGGATTTCACAAAAATCCCCATATTGCATCCATTATTATTGAAGGGAAAAAATCCCAACTATTCCATGCAACAGTGAAGAGTGCGCCAACCATATGCAACCACTGTCAGACCTTTAAGCACAGTATTCATGCCTGTCCCATAAAAGAAGGGCTAAGATAAATGGAATTCTGTGAGGAGGAATTGGGCGAAGATGACTCAAAGTATTCCAAAATCTCTGATACCACACAAGTTGTAAATGGGGAGAATTTTGACAATATAAAATTATCTACCCAATTCCTCCAAAGGAGCGGAAAATGGCCAAAATGGCTCACAAGTTGGCTGCAGCCAAGGCAAAAGCTTCAAATGAATCATCCATCTCGCTCGAATAGATTCAGGAGGACATAAAAATAGCAATAATGAGCCAATCAAATGCCACATAAAACAAGCAACTAAGCCAAACAAACAGGAATTTGGCAGAATCTGATCTGGAAGCAAATTTTTCAGAACAGGGGTTTGGCACATCCCCCAAGATTATAAATTATAACAAAACCGGGATTAAAAGATCAACAACTGATTTGCGTCAGACACAACTTTGCCATTGAGATCACAAAAGTGCACCACAATGATAAATTGAAAGCCAAAAAAGGCATTAGGGGAAAACAGCAATAGTAAAAGGGGCAGAATATACCCCAGCGCTTACTCATAATTATGGTACCCACATTAAGGACGCAAAGGTGAGCCAAGATGGTAAGAGAATAGGGCTTGGGGGTCCTGCTAACTGCTCCTGAGGCGCACTGGGCGTCTCAGTAGAAATAGGGAAGCTGAAAATAGTGGATTTTAAGGCCTTAACGTCCCAGGCCAAGAAGTTGAGTCTCTTGTGCAACCACCTTGGACATCCTGGCGTACAGGAAACCCACTGTCCACAGGGAAAGGAGGAGACATAGGAAAACATGCTTTTTAACAATATCATTTTGGTCGCAACACTGTGGGGTGATAGTATGTGCAAACTAAAAGTTTAAATTCATTAATAAAAACTCTTTTTTGGGTGGCCATGTCCTAGCTTTTACCTTCTCATGGCACACCAAAGTGCACACAATAGCCAGCATTCACACACCAAACTGTGCAACGAAGAATTGTGAGTTTCTATCAGCCTTGACACACCTCCATCTTTCCAGAAAAAAATTTTGTCATGGTAGATGTTAACTGATATTTACTCAGACACTGACCAATGGCCACACACAACGGAGGCACCACAAGGTCATGTGGAGCTTTTAGTGCTAGAATCCATCTTGTGGCTATATGATCCTTTACCTAAAAAATCACCTCTCCTGCAGAACACGATAAGCCTGCATGTGCACAATGGTAAGCTTATTTCTATGTTGCAAATAGACCTAATACTTGCACCGTAAATTTTCCAAACCAAATTTATAAATTAAAAATTAAAAATCGAATTCTTCAACCACTGATTAGTTTTGGTGTCCTTCACATCATAAAAAACAAATATCCAAACACCCATGTGGTGCATAATATGCCCAGAAATCTAGCCAACTTGGAATTTCATTACTGAGTGGAGAAAATATCATCAACATGGGATTTTCATACACCTTTTTGTTCAGACCCACTGATCACCTAGGAAAATTTCAAGAAATCAACAATACATCATATTAAACATACAGCATCAAGAAAGTACAGGGCAACTTCAACCATCATTAAACGCACTTTGGCTGAAATTGATCACCTGGAAAACAATGTCCCAGGTTCAGGAAACAGCCCTGGATGGGCGTGATTGGGCAGAGGTTTCTGCATGCTTAAACATCTTGACATGCGAACACCAACACCACGTTGGTGTTCAATACAAATCAAAAAATTTAAAAAATGGAGAATTTTGTTTGAGTCATTTTTTCATTGATTTTACACCCAAAAGAACACAGTAGCCTGCACACATATCAAATAACTGGATACATCCATAGCATAAACACCAGAGGAAGTCACAACCAAAGTGCACATGTTTTATACAAATTTATATAAATCCAACCCGGTCAAACCAGGAAAGAAAATCGTTGTCAAAACACATACTGACACCGCTGCTCAAACCAATAATTTAATTAACTTAGCTTTGCATAAGGAATTATGGGAAGTGGTGCACGGTGCACCACGAGGGAAATGCCCTAGTCCTGATGGGATTCCCTATAAAATTCATGAAAACTATTTTATTAACATCTCTAATATTCTTTTAACTTCCATGAACAAGTGCATAATGGTAACATGCCTTCTTCTTGGAGGTCAAGAAGCATAAATAGTCACTCTCTTCAAAAATGAGATAGAGTAAATCTATCCAATTGGCGCTCAATATCTCTAACTAATACTGACACTAACATTTACAAAAAATATGAACAAACGATTAGGGTAAATTGCAACTGATGTGATATCCTCATCACAATATAGATTTCCCCAGAAATTCATATGGGACAATATTCACACAGTTGCAAATGTTTTCTAATCTAAAGCCTCAGGAGTGCTCATTTTTTAGATCAACATAAAGCATATGACAGGGTGAACTAAACTTATCACAGGGCCTGCCTTCAAGAATATAAACTCACAAAAAGGTTTATAAAATGGGTGATGATGTTCACAGAGTCAGCAATCATAGCTGTGCGTGGAGCAGGTTTTCTAATTAATCTAGTTTTTCCAAAAGGTGACTCAGACAAGAGGACTCTCTAAGCCCTCTACTATAGACTTTTAGCCTTGATCTTCTGATCCAGAATACAAATGCATTTATTAATGGAATCAATGTAGAGGGACAACCACTAGTCAAAATGATGGCTTTCTCTGATAACTGTGTGGTGGGTATATCCAGAAACCAGGATGCTCGCATACTTGATAAAACAATACAAAAATACACATCCATCAGCAACACATAACTTAATGCTGAGAAAAAGGAGATTTTACTTCTGGGGAAATATCAGACCCATTGGAAGCCATCCACATTGTATCAGCAGACTATTGCAACCTCAAGACTCCTCACCAGACCTAGTATAAATTACAAATTACCCCACTAGAACTTCCCTTCACTATCAAGCTGGCAGCTGGACCTGTCCGACACTTGAGGGTATGGTTAGAGGCAGGCAGTACGCCAATACCACGTTGGAAAATCATCTCCTAAATAAAATAACAAAACACATCGCCTTCTTGCATGGACATCATACATGTCTAACAGGACGAGTTATGATAGTCAATTCCATGATACTATCAATCATCTGGTTTATGGCCCATGCAATCGTTTTTTCACCGTCCTTATTTAAAACAATATATGCCTTAATTCAAGGATGGCTTTAGTCTGACCAGAAAGCCCCTGTGCGCCTTGAAATTTTATTTGGCCCTAGGAGTAATGGAGATATAGGGCTAATTAATTATGAAGAACAAGCAACTCATATACTAGTATCCTGGATAGCTCAGATGACTAGTTCAGACCATCCAGACATACATTGGCCAGTGAAGCAAGATCAAGTTTTGCACAAGCGCCTCAAATAAGAAAAAAAAATCATCCAAACTCGTTGATTATTTATCTGACATCTCACCCAACCACTGCAGGACCGCATAACACTCCTGTACACTTTAAACAAATACTTTTAGCCATGAGAAGAGCAGAGTGGAAGATCCACATAAGTGCACATACCAGTCACCGAGCCCTCATAAGGTTAACTCACAGATAAGAAGTTACTAACCAAGTCGTTACAAAAAACATGATAAACCAAAACCTGATACCATCGCCAGGATTGATTACCTGGATCTAATGGACATACCATACAGCCTGGAGACCCAAAGAATGGCCTGAAGATACACACACCATTCATACTAAAACCCAGGATATGTGCACATGTATGGAGATGCACATAGAGAGTGTACTGCATGGAAAAACAATCAAACGCCTCCCTCTCTTCATGCACAATATTTGGCCAACATGGGAGCTTAGTACAACATCTAGAGCAATATCCGCCATTGGTAGCTATCCAGAAATATACCATGCGTTTATTCTGTTAAAAAAATGGACAATCATTTAGTTTAGCCTAGAAACATGTTCACTCTCAACATATAGTCACCTATTCATCCATCTTTATGGGCATTAATAGTACTAATAGCAATATGGACAGTCCATACTATAGTACTAGATTTATTTACAGGAACAACGCCCACCATCCAAGAAGTCATCAATCGTTCTCACTACCATATATTGGAACATTTCAAGCATGGTTGTCTAGAATCATGACCTCACGCAACAGAAGGCTAATCAACTCATGGTCCCCCATATTGTCCCCAAATATTGACTCATTCCTTCACTCATACTGCATCCAAGTATAAGTTAGCATGAATCCCCCATCGTCCTAAACTCGGCGGTCCTGGCTGACAATAGGAGGGGCTATAAACCTTTTGTGGTGTCCTTTTAAGTATTCATCTTATTGTTATATCATCATTACATCAGAAGTGTACATCCCCTGGTCAAATTTCCTGAATAAATAAAATACTACTGCCAGTTTCTTTAAAGATTCGCTCAGCTTGATGAGTCTCTGCTTCACCTAATCTGAAGTAAAGTGCTTTTATTCTGATCCTGAATGTATACTTGCTTTAATATGTTGAAGGCGGCGCTAATTAAAGCGCCCAAGATACGTTATCCAGACTTTACGTGGCTTTTACTAACCAACCTTATGCTTCATTGACAGCCAATGGGGTTGTGCTTACAGCAGATTAAACAAGGAGAGGAGATCTGGTGGCTTTCTGTACTCACATTCTTACTAAACAGGAAAGGAATTATATGGTAACAGAACACAAATGCTTAGACATTATTTTTTCCTGTAAACAATTATGTGTTTTAATTCATGGCACTAAATTCCAGGTGGTTACTGATCACTCCTATTTGCAGTGGCTGTATAACCCAAAAGAGCCTGAAGGTCAGTTGTCAAGGTGGGCGTTGAGACTCCAAGCCTATGAATATGAGCTTACATCAAGTAAGGTCATCTCATCAGAATGCCGACGCAATTTCCTGACTACCCATTGTGTCTGCAATAATCTCATGAGCCAACCAGTTATTTTGAGAAAATTAGACCTCGTTAATATAATGTCAAAAAACCCTTTTTTAAGCATACCTTGGATCAATTAATGAATAATACCAAGGTATGGAACGGGGTACTCTATAAAGTTGACAGTGATGGTAGAAGGCGACTATACCCCACGCCTTCCAAACAACGGTCAAAAATTATGCAAGATTATAACATCGTTGGGCATGTAGACTAGTCAAGATGCTAAAGAAGATCCAATAGATTTACTATTTGGAGTCAAAGAGGTTTGGCATCCAGGACCTTTTGTTCAAGTGCCATGAGTGCAAGCACAACAACCTTTTTAGTCCTCTACTGCTTACCAGCTGATTAAGCCCAAATTGGCGTGGCACACCATTTCAATTTACATTATTGGACCCCTACCAGTCAGCAAACTCAACCATTGGTACAATTTTGTGGCTATTGACCACTTAACAAAGTGGGTCAAAACTAAACCCTTACACGATATTGGAGAAGTTAACATCACTAAGTTTGTCATGGAGAATATTATTCAATGGTCTGGACATCTACAGGTTATCCTGACGGACAGTGCTACTATAATTTTACCTCAAAAATGCATGCAGAACTTAACTGTCTTATGGGTATAAGGGGTGTTTTCTGCTCCATACCATCCAGAGACAATGGAACCAATAATAGAGTTAACAGAACCCTAGAGCAAATCCTGCATAATGTTTCACTTATTCCTTACCCAATGGACTCTCTACATCAGTTCAACTGTTTCACCTACAATATCATGTATTATAGTGCTACTAGATTTCCCCTTTCCTGTAACCGTATTGTTGACATCCCACTCTACCGCCCAAGTTATACTTTATTGTTGATGATGAGGATGGAGTCTGGCCTGAATGATACTTCAATTGACTAGTCAAGGCTCTAATCAAGATTTAAACTGAGAATTATGGTCCGCCTTGACTAGAAAGATTAACAGAAAGCACATGACAATATTCACTGTACACCTTTGCATGAGTTCAATGTGGGAGCTTGAGCCACGTACTGCAACTCCTATAGACTTGGTCAAGCCTACAAGATATCAACACTCTAGAAAAGGCCTAATTTAATTTTAGAGCGTTCGTCCTTTGATAATTATACTATAATTTTTTTGCAATGGAAAAAATTTTAATAGAGTTCACGCAAAATTCTCAGACCTTACCACAACATTTCAATTTCCCGCAAGCCTCCATTAGAAACTAAGTAAAGTCAAGGGGGAAGTGTTGTCAATGTTTTTGGCTCAACCTCAAATAAAGTTTTATTGAGCGCCTATGGTTGGAATAAAAAATGAACGCATTTGAATTCATCAAGGTGCTCTAATGACTCCCTTTCTCTTAAAATTACCTACTTAATCCAAGTTATCATGGAATGATTTCTAACCTCCTTTTTGAACTTTTCTTACAGATGGGCACAATTATACTTGTAAAACATTGTATGCATTGTGACCATTATACTCTTTGGCAACATGATTCTAGCCTTTGGACATCAACGTTCCATGACTAGAGAATCCCCATACATACCCTTTCCTAATATCTTAATAAAGTTTTGCTATTTTGTCTAAAGGTATTTCAGTTTAATGGAAGTCACTCTCACATTAGATTCACTATTTCAAGAAGTTAAAGGGTTATTGAGTATTATATAGCATTCTGTATCATATTCTTTAGAAATTAACTCATAATTGGACTGAGGGGTTACAATTTTATAGTATTTACAGAGTTCCAAGATGGAATTATACTGATTCCAGCTGAGTGCTTGTCTTGCACTCAACAGGGGTGCTCCAGGTATACTCCAACGGTGGGGGGCATTCAATGCCTGAGAGTTGAAGGTAGCTCTGTCTAGGTTAGTTTGGGAAAAAATCGCTGAGGTGGTGCCCGCCAGGTTGGTATATTCCAGAAATGGTGAGGATTTAGAAACCTTACACTTGGTTTGCACTGGTAATGGGGGTGGCAAGATGGTAGGGTCCCTAACGGGAGAAGCGCTATGGCTCCAAGAGTGAATTGCTTCATGACCAATTGAGCGTTTTTGACTTCATTATGAAGGGCAGTTGGAGACAGCTCCTCTACTGGAATTTATTGGGTTGGTTTTGAAGCGCTGCTGCCAGTGCATGAGACCTCTTTCAGACCATAGTGGGGGGCTGGCTATTGATTGAAAAGGAACGTTTTCGCATAAGAAGCTGCTGTAAATGTGACCCAGGGCGTTGCATCACAAGCAACAAGGCTGTGCGTGATTGGGATCCAATAAGAAATTCTTGGGGCATGATCTAATGACAGTGACACGCAGTATGATTTACATGTTATGAGTTACCATGGGCTTAAGGATAAAGGCACTCTGGTGACATGAGACAATTAAGTCAAAGTGTAGTACACTGGCACACTGAAGTCCACTGATAGGAAAGAGCTAAATTTATTAGTCCTCAATGGAGAGCAAGCTTCAGTGATTCTGGGTCAACCGTGGTCAGCAGATTTTAGAAGGTCATCCTGGTATCTATCAATATTCACCTTGTTCTGGTGATGCAAAGGGATCCACGCAGGATGTCAATGATGGTGGCCATGGTGCTGCCCACATCTTCAGGGGTTGTGAAAACCACATCATTATAGTGACCTTCCACCACTTTGTGGATGGTGATGTCAACAGTAAAGGCTTAGCTATTGCCCTGAAGTAGATAAGTTAGTCATGGGAGTAGAATTTGATGGTTTTGTAGTTATAATATATGCTAGTTATGTGCGTTGTATTGAAGGGAGGTCTCTTTGTGCTCATGTTATGGTCCACCGTTTCTAGATCTACACCATAAATGCAGCTTCATGAGGGTTTTAGTGGGCAGAACAGGTATCAATCGTTTCTTCCAGGCTCCAGCGGCATCTTTTAAATGTTTGTTTCTAGTTGTGTTGATGCCACGGGCTCAGTGTGGTGATTAATGCAGATATAATCACCAGCTTCCTTTGGGGTCTGGTTTTTTCTTGGGGATAACCACCCCCAGATCCACATAGGCTAGCGCCATACTCAGAGGCACCTTTAACTAATCAATCTTTTTTAATAAGTTATTTAATTAATCATATAATTCATTATTAATTAGATAAAGGGTTTGATTGGTACATATTGCCAATGTTAAATTATAAGATTAGTTATAAAACTATATTGAAAATTCTTACTAATTTTCCCAAATATCAGTCTTCATACAGATTGCCTGCTAACTAGACAAATATATTGTGCCATTGAAATATGACGCAAAAATACTTATTGCAACTCTTTCTTATTTATTATAAAAATTTGCAGTTTTTGATTGACCAGACTTACTCCAAAAACATAAATAACATGCATTACTGGGTTTATTTTATATTTATTGTAATTTTACCTACTATTAACTGAGCCATTTTCATTCCATTAACACAACTCACCTCAGCTTTAGTAACATATTTTGGTAGAAGAAGCGAAGAAAGGTTATAATTAAACTTAGTGGAACTTGCTCCAGCACCTTTCTGAATTTAGTTAACCCAACAAGAAATTCTCCCTTGAAAAAATTCTTTTGACTTTTATTATATATAATTTTTTAAATGGAAAGATAATAAATCAACTTTGCTTCAAAACTAATAATGATATAATTTAAAACAAAAAGGTATACAAAAAATACTTTTAGGAATAAAGTACAGGTGGCTAAAAGCTTTAAAGGATGAGTTTAACCTTTCGACATCAGAACATAACACAAAACTTAAATTACTTCTAAGAACTTAGTGATACTAATCTGACAGACTTGTTGGGTACTAGATCTAGCAACTATGACTATTACACTTGTTTTACCCTATGAAGATTTAATACAGTATCATAAGTATTTAGCAGGTTAGTTTAGACAGCTAAGATACCTCTTTAATTGGCACAAAGGATCTCAAATTGTGATCAATCATATCTATTCTAATTTCCATTATTGTTAACTCAGCATGTAAGACCCTCCTGGAAGCCATATGAAAGAGGATTATAAAAAGTATCCACAGTATATGAGGTTACTAAAATTAAGAAATCTCACTGTTGCTGCGTTTTACTCTTGTAAAATTCAGACATTATTATAAACATTCTGTATAAGTTTTTAATATTCAGCCTATTTAAAAATTTTATTAGCATATTATTCTTGGTCATATATGAGGAAGATAATAACACTATGAAACAAATCATAACAAAATATAGGTAGCCTAGGATGACTAAAGATATGATTGAATATGGCTAAGCATTACAACAGTAATCTATATTTAAAGTTTCAACACAGAAGATATATGAAGATGCAGCTATTACTGACTCCAGAGGACATTAAAAAATTTTCATATCCTTTAAAATGGGGCTATCAAAATTGAGGGGTTTGCAGCAATCTTAGCTGGTCTCATATTTCTACTAGAGCATTATAGTTCATACCATATTTCTTTACAGAAATTCCATGAGAAAAAGCCATCCCATTTGTATAATACATCTACCCACACCAAGGATGTCATCTTTATATCGCTTCTGAAAAATTACTAAATACACAGACAAGTTATTATGAGATCTGAGGGCATCCAGTTATTATAATGAAGCTTAAACTCCATTTTTCAAAAAATGGACAAGGAGAAAAGATCAACTATGTAATAAGCAATACCTTTTATTGTATATGAATTTCTAGTAAGAATAAAAAACTTAAAACTCAACTTATACTCAGTTTTTATATGAGCTTATATCATACTCTACAAAGATTTCTTCTAACCAGAAAAATCAAAAACACACCTTTCAGATATTACCTAAAATCGTAATGACAGTGTTTTTACCAGCCATCAAAGGCCATGTACGTTGGGCACCTAAAGTGGGGGGCCTGACAGTATTACAGGACTTCTTAGCTGTTTCCATTGTCTTATTCTCCAAACATATATTTAATCTACACTTAAGAGTTGGGATGGAAGGAATTTTTGCTTAAATCCAACTAAAGATGGTAGCTATTAATTGGTTATGAAGAGAAATGACAACAGTTAATAAGATTTAAGGAATATATATTTTGATGGAGCGCGCTGATAATAATAAGACTACACTGGTACTCAGGTTGAGTCACACCCAAAGCACCAGCCAGAATACCTTTGGTACAGTCAACCATATTGTAAAATATAGGGAGAATAAGGCAACTGCGAGCACTAGTAGAAAATAATAAAGTTGGAAATCATAGCTACTAACTGTTCAGCGAAGTTCTTAGTTCTTGCAAGCAAATTGGTTTTTTTGTATATTACTTAAAAAGATAAGAAATGGAAAGGGGAAAGAGTAACAACAGAACCTGCCAGGGTCTGCTGCCTAAAAGACTCACTGAATAAAAAATGGAAAACAGGAGCATTCCTGTCAGGAATATCTTAGCAAATTGGCTATGGTGGATCTTACCCTAAATTCTTACCAATATCAATTTAGATCCAACATGCCCGTTTTAATTGGTATCAAATTCTTTTGTAAGAGATTTTATTACTTTGTGATTGCGCTTGTCATGATGACAACAACTCCTCCAATGGACAGCAGGTTGCGCCCATGGCCAGGCAAGATATGGGAAGTCCCATTTCATACAAATAGGTATATCACGCCTATACCTGTCAGGAATATGAATGTTTGCTAGCAATGAAGGAGAATGATGGATGAGGATTTCTGAGAATGTCAGTGACTTAATTAATTTATTCTTCATCAGCTTCCAATCTACTTTAGCCACCGGAATTCAAGCAGGAATGAAACCTCTTGATGGATAAGATCTCTGCAAACTTTCTGCAGGTGATGGATTATGATTACCGCCACCTCCTGACCCGCCTGAAATTTCTATACCAACTTCTGAGTGGTTAGCAGAGGGGAAGAGGCGTTATTTTTTTTGGAGATACGCCATCACCCACCTCTCATATAAAACATGGGCTTTATCTCAGAGTGACAAGAGGGACAGCCACCAGCTTACTCCCCCTTTTGGTCCAAAATTGGAATTCTGTCCAATTAAGCTGCAAGGGTTGCTCCCACGGACTACATTACCCTTCCTTAATTGAACTAGGGAAGCATCACCTATTGGATCATGTGTGAGCGCAATTTTCTTGTGCCTTGGGTAGTTTTACTGTCAAGAAGGAGGTAACCTTCTGGAGAGGACGAGGAGCATCAGGGTGTTCAATGTGGAAGGATTTAAAGAACATGGAGCAGTTGTCTCAATCACTGGCATTAAATCAGCTGTTCTTGTAGGAAGGTAATCCCTTCCAAACTTCCAAATACTGCACCAAGTGATGCAATCAGCGTGACGCCAGAATGTCATACACTTCCGCCTCTGCAAAGTCTTTAATTATGACTGGTTCAGGCTCAGCGGGTTGTGTGCCTTTGAATGGTGACAACTGGAAAGCATGGAAGACCAGGTGCTGCTTCCAATGAGCAGGGAGAGCCAACTAGAAGGTCTCGTTTTCCAAATTCTCCATCACCATATAAGTGCTAGAGTGCTTGCTTGAAAACTTTTTTGAGCGAATCTTTATATGCAGGTGTCACAAATTTAACATAATTAATGAACCCACCTTAATCTCATGAGCGGAAAGGCACTTGCAATTTAAAATCATCTTTTAATCACTTATCACCTTAGGCAGATGTTCCCCTAACAAGGATTGAGAATCTCAGATTTTCTGCAGATGCTCCTTAGCAGAAGGTATTATAGGATGGAGGGAGGAGCCCACTAGTATTAAAGGTATACTTCATGGTGGCTTCATATGAAAACCCAGTTGAAGAATGAGTGGCGTTGTTGTATGCAAATTGCGCCAGGGGAAGATTGGCTGTCCATGCATCCTGAAGTCTTAAGCATATCAGCAGAGGTACTTCTTGAGGATCTGGTTGACCATTTCGGTTTGTCCATTCAAATTGGGGTGATATGCAGTGGAGCAGCATGGCTTGGTCTTCAAATTACCAACAATGAAGTCCCTAAGTGAGAAGTAAAGTAAGGACCCAAGTCACTTACCACATCCTGGGGTAAGCTTAACATAGAGAAAACATGTAGAACAAAAAACTGGGCTATCTCCTAGGAGGTAATGGATGACATAAATGAAATGAAAAGGAATAATATTGTAAAGTGGTCCATGACTACCATAATTGGATCAAACTTATTGGAACAAGGAAGCTCAACAGTAAGTTGACAAATAAAAAGGTCCACAGACCTTACCCCTGCTTCAGGGGTGTAGGAGACCATTCCTATGCGATCTATAAGACTTGTCTCATGCACAAGTTACATAATTGGTAATCCAAACTCGCAGATCCTTGGATATTTCCAGCCAGTTAAAAATTGCTTTAATAAATCACAATAATTTTTAATCCATGGGTTCCCACTTTTCTGTAAGATCATGGTGAGCGGAGGTTAATTCATCTCAGAGTTAGGGGGACCCAAACCCTACATCTGAACAAAATCTTCCCCTCTATTAACAAAAAATGGGTACATTTGTGACCTAGTGAACCCAACTGATTGAACAGCTCCAGCCCTTAAAGCAGGAGCTCTGACCCACCAGTACATAGGATAACAACGGCACATCTGATGCCCAGTCAGACATGGAAATTAGGGAGGATCAAGGGCAGAAATCAGGGTGGGAGTGTTAACCCTTGTCAAATCCTGCATTTCCTCCTCTGTCAGACTCAGGGAATGGTATAGCTCAGAAGATTGGGGGAGGTTGTTCTAAGTGCCCATTACAAGCTTGTACTTAAAATCAAAGGTGCACAGGTTTTAAAACATCTGATCATGGGGGTGCGACAGTTTTTGTGGGCTCCTGAAGTTTATTAGGGCTTAGTGGTCCATCTGGACAACCACTTCAAGCCATGTGCCTTAGATAAAGTACACAAAAATGGATGTGCAACTATGACACCATGGCAAACCCCTTGTCGTATAGGGCCCAGGAATATTTTTGAGGTGGAGATCTTACGTGAGAAGTAAGTGATGGGATGTTCTACCCTATAGTGATCCTGAAGCAAGACTGCTCTTACTGCAGATGCTGAGGAATTGTATGCCATTTTAAAAGGACAGGAGGAATCAGAATTCTTATGTACTGGAAGTGCCACAAATACTTCATTGATCACACTCAGCATTGCTCTTTTGACAACAAGTTGGGGGGAAAATGATTGGCTACTCAAAGGTTCCAGACATAACAATTTGGGTTGAAAATTAACCTTCTTTAGAGGTTCAGAGGTTCCTAACAATTTTCAGGGGGCTGAAGATATTTTTGCTTTAAAAATTTAAATTTCTAGACTAAAAATAGTTATAAAATTGTAAAAAGTACTTTAACCTGAAAAATTGATATTATATAAAGTAGCAAGGTAAAATTAGGAAAGTGGTGAGATGATAGGAGAATACCACGTGTAAGGGTGGAAGGAGATTCTGGAATTCCGGAGGCAATAACACAGTCCAGGTTCAAAAATAGAGTAGATCAGAATTACTTGTTGAAGGCTGGACTGAGATAAAAAATAGCAACACCGTTAATTGGTTTCCATTATCTGCTATTAAGAAGCAAATAGGTAATATGGCTACTATGTGGAGCAAGGTTTTTAATGGGGTGAATAGAGAAGTTAAACACTGAATACATCCTCAAACCTATTTTCAGGATGTTTATAACTCAGCTTAGGCATTATTCCTATCTTATTAGCTACTGGAGCACTTATAGGGTAATTTATCTAGAGTTCAATGGGATGTAAACTCGGCGTTATAATGGGAAGATTCTTAGTGCTTGAAATATAATTTTAAATTTTTTGCGGGGAAGGCCAACCATGGGACGGACACTTCCGAATATGACTCAGACGAGACAAAACTCAGTACCAGGTGAGGTACCCCAGAGAAGCGATGCTATCTCTTGTTGCCAGCGAGAACGCCACTTATGGGAAGGGGGGAGGGGACGTGTGTAGGGGGCGTAGCCACTATTGAGCACGTGTGGAGGAAGGGGTCTGATTTGATGAACCAGACTGGGAACCAGGAGGAGACCAGCTGCCGGCGACGTGGTGGGAGATATCCAAACATCCACGCTTGAAAGTGGTCCACCAAATGAGACCGGAATCTGTGGACAGCTTCAGGGAGGGTGGGGATGGATCCAGCGATGGCATCCAAGACAATCGTGTGGATAGTCCACATGGCGATTGCAACCACCAGAGCACGAAGGGAGGGTGGGAGGGGGAGGCCATTGATGAAGCAAACATATCTCTTGACAGACTGAAGGGATGTGTTTGATCCTGGCCTAGCAGACGTTGGACTTCGCGCCATATTACTTTAGAGGTGGGGCACTTCTCCAGGCGGTGAAACAGCGTTCCATACTGGCCACACACGACACAGGATGAGTGTAAAGCATTAGAGCACTCAGCTGTACGATACACCCGCCTCAGGCAACGCCACACATGGGAACGGACTTGAGGCTGCCACAGAGGATGGTGTGCGTATTTCCAGATAGTATTTTGGGTCTCAGTGGAATAAGGGATGTCCATCATGTCCAGGTAGTCCACCCTGGATAGGACTTGGGGTCGAGTGGGGATAACGCCATCATGGATGGGTAGCCCCTGTACCTCTTGTGTGAACTGAGGAGAGGGGCGGCCTCTTTGGGTTGTATGTCCACTAATACGAATTCTCCACTCTGCGCTTCGCATGGAGAGTAGGATTCGTTTGTAGTGGGTTTTTGTCCCGTGAGGACCTGTGGCTGATGTGTGTGATGCAAGGTATTTCATCAGGGAGTGGGGGTTTGATGGGTTGTTGAGGCCCAAGGCTCGGGAGAAGTTGGAGCGGGCCGCGCGGGACCAGTGTTGGGATGGGAGTGTAGGAGCAGTGACGGCCGCAATCCAGGTGCCCAGGATCTTGGCGGCATGGGCTTTGAAGTCAAGTAGGCCCATGCCACCATGATGATGAGGGCCAAACATGACCTCTAGCCATACTGGTGGAGGGCGGCCTGACTAAAGCCAACCTTGTAGCAAAGCATACAGGGATTTGAAGAAGCTTGGGGAGAAGGGGATGGCGTGGGCTCCAAACCAGACTTTGGATAGGAGCATAGAGTTGGCAAGAACAACCCTGCCAGTGAGGGTATTAGGATGGGTTCTGAGAGAGGCGATTTGCTTCATCACGTTGTCCAGTATAGGGCACTCCATTACTGCTGACGCGTATCCACCTGCCTCCAACCACACGCCCAGATGGCGTACCGGTCCTATGGTAGGTCGTGGCACAAAGGGGAGCACCAGTGGAGCGGTGTGTTTGAGTTAGTAAGGCGTGGACGTGGGCGAGCAGATGGGCCGGGTTGGGAACTACTTGCAGGGGCCCAGCAGTTCTGAAACTGACCAAGGAGGATGATTTCGGTTTTGGAGGCGTTCAGTGTCACGTTGCTTACCCGGGAATATTCCTGGATGAGGGCTTCAAGCGCGCGTGCATCTTTATTATTAGACACCCCCACCACGCAATCATCTGCAAATGCCATCATCTTGACTGGGGTTTGGCCTGGCACATGGACCCCAGTGAGTTGGGCATTCACATTTCACAGTAGTGGGTCAAGGCTGAAGTTGTATAAGAGTGGGCTCAGGGGGTCCCCTTGTCGCAGGCCCCTTTGAGGATGGACTACATCTGTTAGGAAACCTGGGCTGCGCACAGTCATTGTTGCAGATTCTGTGAGCAGCATCACCCAGTTAATGAAGCGGGGAGGTAGGCGGAATTGTTGGAGGCAGGCCCTAAGGTATTCCCAGTTTACTCTATCATAGGCCTTTTGTTGATCTAAGAATACAAGTGCCCCAGAGGCTGTGGACTGACACACATTAGCCACAGAGTGCACGTTATCCCAAATCGACCTTCTGGGGATGAAACTGAATTGTTCTGGAGAGATGGTGGCAGATGCTACAGTCCCTAAACGGTTAGCCATGATTTTTGTTAAAATTTTGGTGTCCGTGTTTGTTAGAGAAATGGGGCGCCAGTTGGCTAAGTCTAGCCTATCCCCTTTCTTGAAGAGTGTGACTGTAAAAGCCTCATGTCCTCCTGGTAGGAGGCGCGTTTCCAACAGGCTTTGGTTGAGTGAGGCTAGCAGCAATGGGGATATGTATTTAAAATATTTTTTGTAGAACTCATATGGAATGACATCTGGGCCTGGGCATTTTCAGTTTGGCGCACCGCAAATGGTAGTCCATAATTCGTTCGGAGTAATTAAATTCATTATTTCTGGGTATCAGAAAATGGTGCGGGTATGAGCTCTGTCAAGAAATTCCGCCATTTCAGCTGGCTGAATTGGTTTAGCTCAGTATAACTCGGAGTAATATCTTTATGTTTCGATTGCCACTTCAGCCAGTGTGTCCACGATAGAATTATCCGATCTTCGCACCTGTGTGCAGGCCACGCTCTGGCATGGTGCAAAAAAATTTTTGAAGAAGTATGCGTTGCACTTGTCACCTTTAGTGATGCGTGTGGCCCTGTATTGGACACAAACTCGATGTTTGTGTTGCCTTTCAAGTGCGTTGAGGTGTGCCGCTGCCTCTGCCCACTTCTGGCCCCATGCAGGGCTATATCCTGAGGCTGGAATGTTGGACTCCAAGTGGGCCAATTCTGCCAGTGCACGTGATATAACCGCCAATGTGGCTCGTGAACGTCTGGATGAGAGATGGCAATAGTGGCAGATGGTGTCTTTTTTGAAAGTTGCCCATGTGGAAATGGGGTCCGCGCAAAACGGTGCAACAAACAATTTTGCCAAAGTTGCCTCTTCCACCCACGTGGAAAATCCTGGTGACACAAGCTCTGGGGGGCAGATTTTGCACCAATGTGGGGCCTTTGCAACTGTGACAGGTAAGTGGTATGTTATCCAAACAGTCGGTGGTCAGAGAATTCCATTTTCGTTGTTTTGAAGTGGGAGATGTGGGGTTGGAATTTCACCAGCGCTAGAATAAGGTCAATGCGGGTCATGGACCTTAATTGGCCGTTGTGGATGTGGGGACACGTCATGTTTTTGAGCAGTGGGGCATGTCATGGCAGCGCATCCATTAACCCAAGGGTGGCTTTTAGAACGCGTAGTTCTACGTGACCCTGTGGGGTGTGGGGTTAGGGCAGCCACCGGTCCGTTGGTGAGGTTAGCCAACAGTTCATGTCACCGATTAGGAAAGAATCAGGGGGTAGTGGGAGGGATTTAACCGATGAGAAAAATTCCCGATGCTCTTGTGCACCGTTTGGGGCGTAAATGTTGACAATTGTGTGTGCAACATCGGCCCAAGAGAAGGTGACAACAAGCACTTGGTCATTTAGGAATGTTTCTGAAGATGTAAATTTGAAAAATTGTTTTTCTGAATTAGCACCCCACAGTGCTTTGACCAAAAGGATAGGGATGGTAGGAGCATTGTTTTCCAAGCATCCTCGGAACCTCATGGACAGTGGGTTTCCTGGATGGCCAGGATATCCATGGGTAAATTATTTTGTAAAAAACTCAGTTTCCTAGCCTGGGACGGGGAGGCCTTGAGTCCGGCGATATTCAGCGTCCCTAGAGTGAAGGTTTCCCCCATTGCACCTTAGGTGCGAGGGGGTGAGCTCCCTGGCCCACCAGCCTCTTCCAGGTCCCCATGGGCTTTCACAGCAGCGCAGGTATTAGCAGCAACGCTATTGGGGTTTTTGTTAATTTTTGTGGAAAGAGTCACGTTGGCTTTGGCCTTCGCTTTTTGTTTTCCCGACGTCGGACGAATTTTTTGCAGTGCAGATAAGTTTGGTGCACCGTCGAGTGGGGCAAAAAAATTTTTTTGGTTGGGATAGGTCCCAAGTCGGTTTCAACTGGGGCTTGGGTGCAGCGATTGGGTGAGATTGAATCTCCCATCAGATCCTTGGATTGAGTGGCCCGTTTGGCTTGGGCCTCCCAATCTGATTGGGTGATGGATTCCCAAGTTGCTTGCGCCACAAAGGTCTCCATGTCCTCCTGGCGTTGTGAGTGTGGGATGGTGGTGGTGACCTTGGCCGCTTCCTTGGCCACAGTCCTACAGGCCTGCTTGGCCTTCTTCCGCTCCTGCAGGGAGATGGGCTTTACCAATAGGTAGCAGCCTTGTGCTCCCCACGGGAAGGCCTCTTTGGTGCTTGCGGTTGGTTCATAGTGCATCTCTCCGCTGGCCATGGCTGCCGAGGGGTGCTCTTGGAATGTAACGCCCTCTTTAATGGGGCACGCGTGTGCCTTATGGCCAAACGCGTCACAGTGGGTGCAAATGGGGGGCGCGCTGTCCACGGTTACCCGGAATGGGTGGGTGGTGTGCCCTGCGATGTCAATAAAGGTGGAGTGCGGGATCTGGGTTAGGTCCTTCGCGATCTCCTCAGATGGGGTCAGAACTGTGATGGCTTTGCCGGTGCACAGGTGTGGCATCAGCGTGAAATGTTGCATTTCGAAAGATTGTATTTCGCGTATATGGCGAGACCATCTTTCAGGTGTTGCTCCAAAATGTCACGTTTTACCGTAGTAGGCAAAAAGTCAAATGTGAGGAAAATTTGGTTCAATTTTGTCCATCTGGTGCGTTTAGTTTCGACGACCCATTGCCCTTTGGGGAGGTCAACCACTACGCGCACTGCTGCAGCCTTGTCTGCTGCTATTTTGCTTTCAAAACCTAGGTCCATCCAACCACGCGACATGGAGTGAGGTGCAACGTACACCGCGGTCAGGAAAATTTTGTGTACATCTTCACAAAATTTTTCCCATAGGGCCGTTTTTTGGATGTCCAGATACACATGGACTCGAATTCCACCAACGAAAGTGGCTGGGAATGTGGCGTATTGATGTACTGGTTGCATCGTGCTTGCCACGTGAGTATTTTTGGGGAAATTGTGACCGCCAGTTTTTTTGAATTTTTTTCTATTCCTGCCGGATTCTCCGGGGCGTTTTTGAATGTTAAAGGCCGCAGGCCTTCCACCTGCTCCTCTTGCTTTGCTTGCCCAACTGCTCCCAGACATGGGCGCAGACTAATCCCTCTATGAGATTATCAAACTGGATTTAGTCTTGAATTGAATGGGTTGCAAAAGTGTTTGCAACGAGAAAGAAAAGTTTTGTGCTTGAAATATAATAGTTTATGTGATTTCAGGCGTTAGGCCTGATAAAACATCAGCAGATAAAATATTAATAATATTGGGCTTTTGCTCAAATGAATATTAATTAATAATTCTAAACCAATGTTGTTAGTAATTATAATAAAATTGACAAAAATTAAGTTAATTAGTATGTAACCCTAAAGTTTAGGCTTCACCTAAATTAAAAAAAGTCTGACAATCTTCTTAAATAAAAGTTAGTAATATGCTACCAATTTTAATGAGAATTCTTCCCTTCAGGTGATGAAGAGACACAACAAATTTGAGAGCAGGGAGAGAATTTTTCAAAAAATAATTGTCCCCAGAAACTATTCAGCTGCTTCTGCATGGTGGTAGTGGTTAGGAAAGGAGAGCCTTGAGCTTGCTATAAGGGATAGTTTAACCATCCTTCAAGCACTGTTTACTCAAAAAGGTCACCTATTCCCTAAAGCACTTGCACTTTGAGGGTCCACATACAGAACTGTCTCTTTCAGCTCAGCCAGTACCACCTCCATCTCCTTTGTATGCTGTTTGGGGGTGAGAGTAAACTAGGATATTGTCAATGTAAGCATCAAACAAGTGAAGCAAAGTTCGCTCAGAAAGTCATCAATCATGAGCTGGAAGGTAACGGGCATGTTCTTGAGACCAAAGGGCATCATGTGGAATTGAAAAATACCCCTATTGGTAAGAAAGGCTGTTAGTCACTCTTAGCCTTCTGCTACCCAGATTTTAAGAACGTTCACTAGTTCAATATTGGAAACATCCAATACCTGGTAATTTTCTGGCAGATTGTCACTCAAGGGGAACGAATAAAGATCATGCATCACGTAATTATTTAATTGGCCATAGTCCATGCACAACTGTACCTTACATCAGCCTTTTGAGCAAAATCAAAGGGGGACGCGATGGAAAAGGATTACCAGAAAACCCACCATTCTGGATCATGTCATTCAACCATACCTCCAAGGCCTTATCCACTTGCTCTGTATAAGGGTTTAGAGGACATTTGATAGCAGTTATGTTTTTTATCAACAGAAGGGTAGATCATGCTTGATTTGAGAAGGAAGGCGATTGGCCTTCTCCATTGATAGACAATTGCCTTCTCACTTAAGAAAAAATGTTTTGGGTGCGAATAGTCCAGATGATGGGGCAATCCACCCAGGCACCAACTCAAATTGGTGCTAAAGACTAAATCAAACCCTTTTTATAGACCTGAAGGGGTGCCAGGATTTGAAAAATGATTTCTAACAAAGCAATCAATAGAAGCTCAAATAAGCGGCTAAACTAAGTCTATGTGTCAGGTAGCTGATTAAAGGAATTATGTTAAGATGCTACATCATGGTTACGTCCTTCCAGTTTCAAACTTGATAACTAAATCTAAGGACTGTTACGAGGTGAAGTGGTTTTCTAGCGTTTTAATAGGTTAAAATTACCATTTAACTATTTTGAGTTTACCTCTGCTTACTATGGACTCTCGCCTACCCCACTATTAGCCCACAAGTTTGTTAAATACTAGGAGGCTTATATAATAAAGGATCGGTTCTTCACCCCCAAGCTCCTACTCTGAAAATAATAAATTAGTATTTATCAGTTTTAAATATTGTAAGTGCACCATTAATTTGGCAAATAATAATTATCTGTCACTTGTTGAATCCTTCCTAAATTGGCACCTTCAAGCAACTCCCAAACAGGATTCCAACAAAGTGGTGCTCACTACAGGGACCAACCTGTACATCACAACCCTTTTAAAAAAAATGAGAATATCCAATGGATGATCTTTATAACCTCATAACTGAAAATGAACCTCGGTTAGCATGCCATGGACCAGAAGCTAGCTAACACTCTGTCACAGCTTAAAAAGCTCAAACAATGCCTCTCCTCAGCTCCTCAAAAAGTTGCTCCTGCTGTTTCTACCCTCACTGTCAGGCAAACAGAAAGTTATTTTTAGACTGGCCTGCCAGCTTAGATGCTGAAGCACCCAAACTGCAAACCTGAATGTGAGTGGCACTGCTGCTGGTATGATGGTTATGGAACTAGGAAGAAATTCCGCCAGTAAGTACCCATGAGCCATAATCATGTGTAGGCACCTAGCTAAATACCAGGTGAATATGGTCATAAACCCTGAGGGTTGTTAGAATATAGGTGGAAAGGGCGGTTTAGTTTCCAGCATAAAAAATAAAGTTGGGTAAAGAGGTTTTATTGGAAAATAAACGAAGAAAATTGACCTACAATTTTCTCAGTGCAATGCAACTGAATAATTAATTCAATTGGTAGTGGGTTAAAACAGGGATCATGTCCCTTATATTAAGCCTAACCTGGTGATTTTCAGGGGAGTGTGAAGATAATCCTAATTGGAACTGACATTGAAGGATTCGATGGTAGGCTGAGTCACTATTGGTTTGACTGCAAACACCTGGGCAAAGGCTCAACTGCGTTTTTATCAGTTGGTGTGACAGCATCTGGCCCAATGAGCAATGGTAAGTCCCCAAGGCCACCCCACATAGTGCTGGTCTCAATTGGTTGGAAACGGGTTCAGGATGCCCAACTCACCTGTGCCTGGTCGCTGGGGCGTTTGTTCACCAAATGAGTTACATCAGCTGTAACACTCAATTTATTAGATAGAGGTTTTGAATTATCTGTGAATGTCCCCAAATGTTCCATCTTCTCATTGGGAATCATCCCTGACAATTTTAAGGAGTGTTTGGCATCAGCAATCAAAATAAACAAAAAGTCAAAACCAATGGCAATTCTGGGTGATAACTCACTACTTGACCCTTCTTGGCTATTAGGTTTCCAATTGTCAGGCATTATTCCCATTGTTTTTGATCCTTTCATCTTTGATTCGGTAATTTCAGTGCAGATTTCCTCAAATTTGCGGACAAGTTCAGCCAAGGTGAGTGAGGGTACCAGTGGAGGAAACTTAAGAGGGAATTCTGTTACCCAGGGCTTGTCCACCACATGGGCAAGATTGCCCTGGGTGATGAGGGTACAGCCACCCTCTTTGGACCCTTCTTGTTTGGTAATGGGAAAATCGCCCGATCTATGCAAAGGGGATGTACCCTGGACTTACAATCACTAACAGTAACTTCGCCCCTTTATACTATCTTTAAAGACAAATTTATCCCTAGAGAGGGTGTATTGATTCCTTTCTATATGTATATGAATCCGCGATGGAAGTGACGACTGAGCACCAAAAAATTAGCTAAATCCACCCTTGCTTAAATTGCTGTGCCCAAGAGGTAATGGTTTCTTAAATGGACAGTCTTAGTACCTGGGGAGAAAGCTAAGGCAGCACTTATTTAGGAATTTGGGTCAAAGCAGAGCTTAATAAAAACAAGAAGGTCTTTATGTACATTAGCCTACAAAAGGGAGAATTGGTTGCCACTTTTGTTGATTGCTTCTACAGTACATTTCAGCCACTGTTACTCACCAAGATGCTACTTCTTGACGACGCTGTTGCTGTAAAACTAACTGGTTTAGCTTTTCAACCATCTTTAGCATGGCATATCATCTCTATAAAATGCCATTTTTCAGTATGTCTAAGACATAAAGGAGGCTCTATCAGAGTCTGTAAATTTCCATAACGTTGAAACTACCCAAGAGATGGAGTTGAACACCTGAGTCTTAACTATTGAGGAACTCCCAACCTTATCTCAGAAGAGGGAGTCCGTGATGACCCCCAAGGCCCCTCTTGTTATTGTGACCATCTCAAAATCTGTTCCTGTATTGCGAATTAAAACAAACATATCCCCTCCACATGAGTTTAGCCTAAGTGTTCCATCTATGACTAGACAGTATTCCTCTTCATCAAACTGCGCCTAAAGTGCACCCTGTACATTCAGTAGACACAGAGTTTTGGGTCATGCCCTCCTCTGAGAGGCCTCCTGCTGCAGCTCCGTTGTCATGCCTCTCTGGTACGCAGTCTGTATCCCCACTAGTCTTCTGCAGCTTGAATTCTGCCTCTAAGGGGCAACCCAAGCCAGTTAGCAAAAAGCCTAATCCAAAGGCCGCTAAAGCTAAAACGCCTGCTCCCATGATTAAAGTGGCAGCAGACCGTCCGCAAGCCATCCCATGCCCTTAGGAAGGTCCAGCAAACAAATGATGTCAAATAACGAGCACTGACGTGTCTAAGTCTAAACTCTCACCTATTGTTCCTTTTAGATGCATAGATAACCCCTCTGATGATGAATCTTAAAGGGGTTAAAAGAATGTTAGATACTATGTACTAGAAGTTCCCATTGAAGTGTGAGTACCAGACTAGTTGAGCCCTGAAAGAGTTACTCAGATTATGGTACCTAAGGAAACTTACCTCCACAAATACTGAGGTTCTTTGAGGTTGTTGACACCGCTAGTGGTGCTGATTAGTTTCTTACCACGTTAATTCAACCTATCCAGCATGGTCATACCTTACAGTCCCTTAGAAAAAAGATGTCCAGAGACTGTCAAAAAAACTTTTCTCCACCTTCCTTTTTAAGAAAGTGCTAGCCCTTTCTCCTAACTTCAGTGATAACATAACCAAGGTGGAGGTGGTTGTTGGGATTCTGGCCCAGAGTGAATATTTGAGTAAATCAGATGCCGGGATTTGATCCCAAGTTAAAGTTTGGATTATAATTATTATTATTGGGGATAATCCCTAGTTAACTTTACCTAAACTTTTCTGATATCAGGATCCAAACACAGTCTGAAAAGGTGATCAACTTTTGCAACTGACAAGACCAGAGCGTTGCAGAACTCCAAAAGTAACAAATTAGGTTTAGATCTTGGCTTGGACATGCTTGATAATTCCCCAAGTATACCAGCACTTAAAATTCTTACTTGATATTAATTTTATTATATCAGTAAACTAAGCTGACAATTTCCGCTAAGCTAGCAAGCTATTTCCTAGTAAAATCCTTATAACCCTCCTTCCACTTTCTGACTGCTGCCTATTATGAATTCCCTTTCCTATCCCACTTTTAGCCTTGAGGTACTATAAATACCTTGAGGCTCTATTATAATAAATATCTTTTAGCAGATTGCCTTTTTTAATAATTTTAAATGGATATGCATACCTAGGAGTAAGTCTTATTGGTTGAAGAATTTAATTTATTAAAGTACCCTTTTTTTCTCCATCACCCAGAACTTTTGGGGACCCTGGCTTATTTTTCATTGGACTTGTTACACAACCCCATGTCCCAGCAGTGGTCATCAATAAGTTTTGAGTGATGGCCATCCTAAATACTGGCTCTCTGATGAATGTAATCTCCTCTAGACTTTATCAAAAACATTAATCTGCGCCTGACTTGGACTATACTCAAGAGTTTGGAGCTAGGGGAGAAACAACACTCACGCTATTGGGCTTACATTTCCCTTCCCATTCAAATTGAGCTTATATTATTAGCCCTCACAGTGGCCTTGGACAACACCTATGACATGATCATGGTATCCTATTTATGATCAAATATTAGGGGAACTATCAACATTAAGCAAGGGTTCCTCTCGTTGCTCAACTATGAAGTCCCTTTAGTTTTATCCAATAAAGATCCCACCAAGGCAGAATATTCTTTCCTGGTTGAGAACCCATTTTCCGCTTTACATTTGCACTATACCACCTATGGGAAAAATAAAAAGGATTTTCCCAAATCAGTGGATGATTTATAGAGTATTCCCTTTTACACTTTAAAAGAAGTATTGATTAAGCCTGGTGAACAAAGAGTGGTTGACACAAAAATCACGATCCAATTCCCAACCACTGCTTGTTGAACATCCTAAGCCTCAAGGGCGTTATCCCCTTGGAGCCTCAGGTATTGCTAGATATCCTTGACCCAGCCTACCAGAGACATATATTCCTTCTGTTGGGGAATATCACTTGTAAGGACATCATTGTAAGAAAACACCAGGAGATTGACAGAGGGTTGTTAGTCCTGTTGAGAACTTTAAATTTAATCGCTTTATTCGCTCTATGCTGGATATGGACTCACCCATGTACAACCTGGTATGCACCATACCAAATGTTCACATCTTGGATGAACTGACCCCAGAAGAGCTTGAAAAAATGTCCATACCTTATTGTAAGGCTATAGCAACATATTCTCATAGTCTGATACTGATTATGGCCACATGAAGGACTGGAGCCACTCCATCAATGTGGGTGATGCCCATACCATTTGGTCCAAACCGTATCACAAGATAAAGGTGGAAGAGCTGAAATAGAGGACTGAGCTCAATCATTTACTAGACGCTGTGCTACTGGTACCCTCAGAAAGCCCTTGGTCTTCTCACCTCTTGCTTATAAAAAAGAAAAACGGAGATCATCAGATAGTCATGGACTGCTGCAAACTAAATACCCTTACGAAAAAGGATATCTATCCTATCCCCACATTGATGATGCCCTGGCCCAACTCTCTGGCTCTCACTTCTTTTCTGCCAAAGACTTAACTAGCGGCCATTGTCAAATGGACCTTTCTCTCCAATATCAAAGAGGTGAGCTCTTATTTGCTATGATAATCTCTTCCAACCCACCTGACTACCTAAAGGGTTGAGCAACGTGCCCGCAACTTTCCAGCAAACCATGGAACACATCTTGCAGGACCTAAAGTTATATTGAGTCATTGTCTATCTCGATGATACATGGTGTTTTCAAAGGCCTTCAACAAACATCTGACTCACCAGAGGGAAATGTGGTTCAACACTTACGCGAGTTCAACATCAAATTAAAACCCTTTAATGCACTTTTTTCAGAGTATATTAGATTTCCTTAAACACGTCATTTATCAAGAAGGAATCCAACTCATACAGGACAAGGTTGAAGCCATATCAAAAATTTCCCCTAAGAATCTGCGAGATATTTAGGTACTTCTGACATGATGGGGTAAACCATCAGCCCATCCCCAATTATGCCCAGCTAAGCGAGCCCTTGTCCGTCTATTGGCGAAAAACACTACTTTTCCATTGGGGTGTGGTACAGAAGGTCTCTTTTGAGACATTAAAACAACTTCTACAGCAACGTCCTATCCTGCGGCACCCATACTATGGTAAACCTTTCATCTTGTTTACTTACGCCTCAGACTATGCCGTCAGGGCCATCTTGGCTCACCTGGATAAAACAGGGTAGACCATCCCGTATCATATTTTAGCAAGATGCTATCATAAGCGGAAAGTAATTATAGCTTCACTGGAAAGAGAGCCTGGCTGTTTTGCTAGCTTTCGAACTCTACCGCCCTTTCTTGTATGGAACAACCTTCACTGTGGTTACAGACCACGCTTCTTTGAAATACATTGCAAAACACAAAGGATCCTACCGGTCAATTAGTGCATTGGGTTCTAAAGCACAACATTATGACATGAAGATTGAACACCGCACTAGAACCTGTCACATTAATGTTGATAGGCTAATTTGGTTGCCAGTCCTGCATTTGGATAACAGCGAGGGGGAGAGGTTGTATGACCTTCTAATGACCCCAGATGACTGGTAGGATAAAAATAAGCCTGTCTGACAAATATTAACCTTTAATCTCTCACAACACCAATTTGGAGAGTGGGAAATTATATATATAGGTGGAGGTAAAGTAGTTGCCCTATTTTCGCCATTCAGAACGTATACCTGCTATCCTGGAGGCTCACTCTACCTAGTCCATGGGGAGTGAAGAAAACCTATGAGTGGAATAGGGAGCGTTACCATTGAGAAAGAATCATGATACCTTAAATGAAGTCTTAGATGCCTACTTCACATGTAAGAAGCAATCTAGTTTCAAGACCAGATATTGATATTAACCAACTACATCCCAACAACATTCCACACCATCAGCCTTGATATGGTATGTTAATTCTTGGCGTTAAAGCTTTGATTCCGCTGAGTCAGTTTGCACAGGGTATTAGCCACTGAGCAACCAAATTGGATGATATGAAGATCGCCAACTTCAATAAAGCTTGATAAACTATATATGGATCAATTGCTCCTTGTTCAGCCTTTAGGTTTCTTATACTAATAACAGACTTATCTGAAACAACCTAATCATGGGAAAATACGTCCCTTTCAATCTTTTATATAATACTTTAAATCTCAGTTCCACAAGCTGGATGCATCCTCAGCTTGGTAGTCTCCTATTCATTTTCCCTTTTATAGAAGTTCTCATTTATATCAATATCTCAGCATAATTCCCCTCATTTCACAAAATGGTCAACATTTCGTCAATTATTATCCATAGACCTTTTCCATCAATCTCGAGACTCCTCTCAATTCCCACTCCAATCCACCAGTATGTGTAGCGTATCATCCAGCCATATCAACTTCCCAACATTACCCCCTTGACTCGACGATATGCTCTTACTGCTTATATGCTCAAAGGAACTTCGCGTAAAATCAGTTGATAATCTGACCCCCCGCAGGTTTCTTAACAGTGTAGACATCCATTCCACTCTTCTCAATTATCTCAAACGGCCCAGTCCAGTTGGTGAAGAGTTTGTTTTTCTGCCCAAATCCTTGCTGGTCGTGGAATAAGACATGGTCTCCTACAGCAAACAGTGGAAGTCCACTTTATCTCTTCTGATCAACTGCCTGATTGCAAATCTTCTTGGCCAAAATGGTAGAGTAGGCTTGCATTTGTAGCTTGGTCAATGTATCCGTAAGAGTCTTCAAATATCGCTGAGGGTCCACACCACCAGTGTTCTCTACACATGAGTAAAGCAAAGCAGGCAGAGCCAGATGTTGATTATACAACAGTTGGAAAGGGCTCTTAACATTGGATGAATGATAGCTGATATTATCCATGAACAAAGCTGTAGGTAGAAGGGCACTCCATTACGAGGGTTGATCCTTTACCAATTTACAGATTATTTTCTTTAGGGTTCCGTTGACCCGCTCCACCATTCCATTTGATTCCAGAAGATAGGGGGTGGTCAAAACCCCATGGATCGCCATCAACTCATTCAACTTCAGCAGGATGTGAAAAGTGAAATTGGTTCCATTGTCCATTAGAATGAACTGCAGGCAGCCATGTCGCTGTATAACACACTCCATAATAAACTTGGCAGTGGTGACCGCTCCCAAATCATTAATGGCCCTGGCCTCCACCCATCGAGTCAAATGATCAATAGTGACAATTATATACTTGGATTAATTGTGCTTGTTGTCAGAGGTACCACTACATCAATGAAAACGGTGTTCCAGGCAAACCGGGTTTAACCAGCTGGTATGTGGTTTTCTTGCATCTGGCTTTTCCACTTGACACTGATGGCAACAACTAACCGTTTTCAATACATTATAATGCATGCTCTCCCAGTAGTAACAGGGTTGCGAAACTCCAACGTTTTCTGCAATCCTCCATGTTCTACAGCCTGATGAGCATCCATAATAATTGTGGGTCTAGCCAAAGGTTTAGGGAAACTCAGCGTCGAGTCTCTGATCCACTTATATTGTTCCCCCTCACGTAAAAAGTGTCCTGCCTGAACCTGTCTAATACTTTGAACACCTGTGGTGGCTCATCACGGTATTTGTTATCCACCATCTTCTTGTACATTATTCCAGCTAAATCTGCCATGATAGCAACAGTTGGAAGCCGGAAAGACAATCTGCATTTTGATGTTTTGCTCCTGGATGGTATATAATCTTGAAATCGTACACGTGGAGCTTCAGTGCCCAATGTGCGAGCCATCCATCCAGTTCACGCAGATTCTGCAGCCACCGCAAGGAAGCATGATCCATCACTACTTGAAATATTACCCCATGTAGATATACCCAAAACTGTTTGTAAGCATAGATCACTGCCAAACACTCCCAGTTGTTCACAGTGTAGTTTCGTTCATAGACAGTTCAAGCTTTGAATACAAAATGTGACAAGATGCTCCACACCGTTGTCATCCTTCTGGGATAATACTGCCCCTATAGCGGAGAGGGATGCATCCGTTTGTACTATGAACTGTTTGTCAAAGTTGGGATATTACAAAATGGGTGCACTTGCTAACATGGTTCACAACACATTGAAAGCGTTCTGGCATTGTTCCATCCAATTAAAAGAGGCATTTTTCTTTAAAAACTCAAAAAGTGGGGCCCCAAGCAACTTAAGTTGGAAATGAACCGTCAGTAGTACCTGACCATCCCAGAAACACTTGAGTATCCCGCTTATTACCGTTTGAGTCATCTTGCTTATTGCTTCCACCTTTGCCAGCTGCAGTTTAAGCCCATTTGAATCCACTATGAATACAAAGTATTCTAAATTCTCTTTAAAAATGACACTTCTGAGGCTTGATTTTTGATATTAGTGGTAGCGAGGTGATGGAACACTTGTTACAAGTGGACAAGGTGCTCTGTAAACGTCCGCAAAAACACATTGATATCATTAAGGTTACTAAGATGCAGAACAGCTTCAAGTCACCTTAAGCTATATCCATGGCACGCTGAAAAGTAGCCAGGGCGTTGCACAAACCTTGTGGCATGCGAGTCAGCTGGAATAACCCTTTCAAAGTGATTTTAGTGCATTTCTTTCGTTCCACTGATGGCAAATCGCTCTGCTAGTACCCTGGGATCAAATCCATAGTGGAAATATAATTTTCCCCACACAATTGGTCCAACGCGTCATAGATCCGCGGAAGAGGGAAGGAATCCTTTTTTGTTACACTATTGAGCTTGCGATAATCAATAACCACTTGATTCATGACATCTTTTTCTTTACAATGAGCACAGGCAATGCCCACGGACTGTTTGATGGCTCTAGCATCCCTTGCATGATAGTTTATCCACCTCATCTGAGACAACCTCTTCCGCCACTTTTGATTATCTAATATCTCACAATCAAAGGGAGGGTGATCCCCCATATCTATCCAATGTACCACCCCTTGAGTGCACCTCAAATCATGATTGTCATGTGTGAAAATATCTTGATACTTTTCAAATAACACCATAGCCTTATCTTGCTGTTCCGCCGATAATCTGGTAAGTGCTTCCCATAGAATCACTATCAATACGCCAAATGATGAGCTTGTCAGTAGTCGGAGATCCTCTTACAAGCCAAGATCATGAATATGGTAAACTTCCTCTATAGGAACTAATGGTAGGTAAGCCACCACTTGGTGCCGCTGGTTAGTTATTGTCTCCTTCTGTAAATTCGCTAGAAGCACCTTCAGCTCCCCTTTCCCAGGAAGCAGTGGCCCTGGAGCCACATGTGCTTCAAGCCGTAAGTGCTGGTGAGGCGCCATAATTTCCCCATAAAGCCCTTTAGGAACATCAATTTTGAGCTCAGTCCCTACTATGCACTGGTGTCCAGACGTTAGGCTTAAAGCGCTTGCTGCCTGAAGCGGAATCACTTTATACTCATAATTATGATTGAGGAGGGCTCTTGTTTGCCGCTTCATTCAAAAATCAAACAGGAATCACTCTGTCTCTGTACGCTAGATTGATTTGACTAGAGCAGAATGGATCCGTAGGGATTCCAAAAGAAGTAAAATAAACGGGGATCTGTTTTCCTAAAATATTAAGAATTTCCCCCGCCATATTTATAGCAACACCAAATTTCCTCATAAATGCCGCGGCGATTTACATGTTGTATTTGTTGTTTAGCAGAACCACTGCTGGAGTGGAAGCCTGGACTCACCCAAATTGTAAAGGCAACTCGTTATATGCTCCTTCAGACACAGTGCTATGCGTCCCCACAGTCCCTTATACTACTCGATGGTCCACATCTGGTTTAACAAAAGCCTAGCCACCAACCTGGTATATACTATGTTCACATGGGCTCCTGTGTCTATGATAGCGCATATCTTTGTGTTTTGAATAAAATTGTTGCAGTAATTGCATTCTAAGTAAGAAGAACCATCAGTGTATATTACATGTACGTCCAAGGGCTTTGTTTTTCTCAAAAAGGAGGAAATCTCCCTGCTGACCTGAGGATACTCGCTAGCGATTTTCTCAACCATAAGGGCTACATTAACCACTACTAAAGAGGCAACGTCCGTCAAGAGATCTACTTTGCTCATGCCATTTTGTTCAAGGATCTGCCATGTATATGGCTTCTGCACATCCTGGCGGAACTCAGAGCTTGGGGGAGATTTTTCACTCTCTGAAACGGAAACAGGGGTATCTGACGGAAGCTGTTGGTATAACAAATCGTCCAAATTTAGTTCCAAATCCTACATGAAGAGATGCTTGGGAATCGTTAGGGACAATTGAATTGAACTTAGTGGAGGTAGAGCGTCCCATCTCTACTCCGCTTGAGCTTTTCCCTGCTCAATCTCATCAGTTGGCATCACACACCTGTGGTTTGCTAGGGCAATTTCCCGCATAATGCTCTCTTTGTCCGCACTTGAAGCAAGTATTAATAAAAGGTTCACGTATATAGCTTGCAGCGGAAGGACCAGTTTGAAAATTGATGGTATGGTTATAGGGTCAAGGATGAACTGGTGGAGCGTACATAGGCCAAAAAGGGTCCACTGATTTGTATGATGGACAAATATGTTTCAGCGGTTGATAGCTCAGTCGCTGCAGCCCATATCCTGAAGAGTTTGGTACGGAGACAGAAGAGGTCTTTTGGGCTACATTAGGAGTGCTGATCATAGTGGAGAGTCAACGTAAGGTGTTCATAATTCGAATAAGTCCTGAATCTCTATCCAAAATGTGAGACATAGCATTATGTAGTTCCTGATATGGTTTAATGGCTGCCATCATTGCTATACCAACATCCTCAGTGGATAAAATGTTAGCTCCAAGTAGTAAATGTGCTTCTGCCAAGAAACGTTCATCAAATTCTAACAGGGTCTAATTTCAGCGAAACTGTACAGTCAGGAAGTCTGCCTTTTGTTGGCCATCTTGGCTGCGCCTCAAAACAGCTGGAGAACAATTGCTTTCACTTCTTTGTAGGATACTGAGCTATTTGGAAGGTAGCAGGTAACTTGATCAGCGCTTTCCACATCTAGAGCGGACAGCAACAGATTTACTTTCCACTAATCATAAGCCCCTTCCACAGAAAATTTAAATCGCTTAAAGTTACCATGTAGATTCCCATCATGACTGAAGGGAGGTAGATCCTTGATTTGAACAACTTTGCCTTGCTCCAGGATCCTGCCGCAATGAGCAGGCGAATTGGTTTCTGAGCAACTAAGGGAACCACCCCTTGTGAACTATCATATAGCCTGCCAGATGGAATCAAATCCATTGAAATGGACTTGGAAGAAGTAGTGTCACGCGTGGGGTCTATCGCAACTCCTGAGGAATATTTGTTAGCTGATCCATAGCATTCTTCCCCCAAATCACCAATAACTGCACCACTTCCCCCAGCTCTGGCATGGTTCACAAAATGTTAGTTGATTAGCTGTTCCGTTTTAACCAAATAGCATTTACACCATCCATCCTTTTTTCCTGTTGCAGTGTCTCATATTGATGTTGCAACCCCCAACAGAATTCCTGCTCAACTTCAAGTTTCTGCTCCACTGCTTCTAGTTGCAAGAGAACATTAATTGTTTATTTTCTGCATTTGTTCATGCTTCTGGCTAGCGTTATCCACTCGTTGATTAGCGTCATTTATTTGGTCAAGGAGGGCAGCTTATTCCCATACCAATTCCTCGTTGGCCCATTGAAGGGTATCAAGCTGTAATTGCATGTTCACGTACTCTCTTGTCTCACTGATTGGAAGAGGAAAAGCTCAACTGCACTCAGCCTGGCTAACAACTTCCAGTTGTGTAACCCGAAGGATTAGCTGGGGTATTTGGGGGACGTCAACCAAAGGATAAGTGCGCTATCTGTCATTCGCTAACTACTCCATTCAATGTGAAGTTGAGTTAATTCAGCTGATATGGTAATGACATAATCCGCCACTCGCTATTCCATCAGTGTTTCTTTTTCCCTAAGTTGAGCAATTGTGGCTTCAAGCGCTTCCACCCATTCTGCTAGAACTGTCATAAAGCGCTCAGTATTGCTTCCCAACGTTGATACATCCTGTATCTATTCCGCTAATAGTCCATGCCAATCCAACAGTTCTCCTAAAACCTGGGGTAACTCTAGATTTAACTGTGGTACCAAAATGTCTAGTCGACGGCAGATGTCCCCAACTCAATGGCCCATCTGTACCAGCACCCCCTGCACCTCCGAAAAAGAGAGATTGAGGCAGTCAAGCAGGAGGTGAGTATCATTTTTGCTGTGCTTGAGTGAACTTACATTTCATCTTTAATCTCTATATTGTGGCGAGCCATCACACGCAGTAGCTGGCGAATAGATGGTTGCACATAAGTGACTAGATACTCCTCAATTCCGTGGGTACCAAGATGGTGAGCCAACCCCATTGTAGTCACGTCCAGATAGGACATGTACAAGGCGTAGCGGTTTTCTTGGTCTCGTTGAATATAAAACAAACTCAAGGCATGATCCCCCACCTCATCTTTGTATAGTTGATACCCACGCAACAGCCATTTCATAATATACCACAGCTGCTGAAGGGTCACATCCATGGAGCGTCCTTGCTGGTCAGCCATCAACTCAGGGCAGTTTTCTTATTGCAGATTATCCATAACTTCTTCACCACCTGGCTTGGTTACAGTAGATAATACTGGTTCGTTGTTAGGTACTTCCCGTGCTTCTTCAGCATAACGTGAACAGAATCTGATCAAATTTTGTCTAATAAATGGAGGCTCATCAATTATCCTAGCGTTAAGGAACTACGGTTAACCAGTGGCCGCCTGTAGTGAGCACCACTTTTAATTCTCTGTGTAAAGGCTTTGATTCCGCTGAGTCAGTTTGCAAAAGGTATTAGCCACTGAGCAACCAAATTGGATGATATGAATATTGAAAGCTTCAATAAAACTCAATAAACTATATATGAAGCAATTGCCCCTTATTCAGCCTTTATTATTCTTATACTAATCACAGACTTATCTGCAACAACCTAATCACGGGAAAAGACCTCCTGTTCAATACTTTGTATGACTCTTTAAATCTCAGTTCTCCAAGCTGGATATATCCTCAGCTTGGTAGTCTCCTCTTCGTTTTCCCTTTTCTAGAAGTTCTCAATTATATCAAAATCTCGGTGTAATTCCCTTCTATTCGCCGAAATGTTGACATTTCAATTGATTATTATCCATATACCTTTTCTGTCAATTTCAAGACTCTTCTTGATTCCCACTCTAATCCACCGGTATGTGTAGCATATCATCCAGTCATATCAACTTCCCGACATGTTAGGTCCCCTCCCACAGACTACTGGTGCAAACAGATAAAGCCTAGTAGGAATTGACCATTCTAAAAAGTTGATTGAAGCTGTGCTGCTCCCAGCCCAAACGGCCAAAGCCACTGCGTCCTTCCTGCACCAGCACATTTTCATTCTCCATAACTGCCCACAGGTAATACTCTGTGACAATGAAAAGAACTTCACCTCCAGAGGGGTCAAGATCCTGGATACCTCCTTGGGAGCTCAACAACTCTTCTCATCTCCATATAATACTTTTACTAATGGGACCTTGGAGAGAGTTGATGGAACCTTGGCATCAATACTATGGAAAATGGCCTCTTCTGACCCACTGTCCTAGGATCAATTCCTTCATAGCGCTCTGATGGCCTACCAGATTAGTTATCATTGGATCCTGAAAATGTCCCCATTCTGTGTTTTGTATGTGAGAGAACCAGGGATACATTCCTTTAGCTAAGGATCTCTTCTCTTCTAGGGTTGAGGAACATGAAAAATCCATGATAAGATTGGCTCATTGTATCATTCAACTTCAGTCTGAGGCTATGATGAACTTAGCTAAAACTCTTACTAAGGATGGACAAGCTGCAAATGAGCTTCAGGCTCCCCTAACCTCTTTTCAAGTGTCTGTCATTGTCCTGTACTATCATAAACGCAACACTCCTAGAAGCGACAAGCTTGGATCAAATTAGGAGGTCCATTTCCTCATCACCAACAAGAGAGGCGATGAATATTTCATAAAGTCCTTGGCTACCAGATTAATTATGAAATGAGTAAGTAGACGCTACTTACGCCCTTATTCTCCCCCCCAACATTCTTGAAGGGGGTAATGTCAGACAATTGCCTTCTCGCTTAAAGGAGAAGGATATTTGGGTGTTGATAGTCCAAATGATGGTGGAGTCCACCCCAGCACCAACTCAAATTGGTGCTAAAGTCTAAGTCAAACCCCCTTTTATAAACCTGAAGGGGGTGCCAGGATTTTAAAAATGATTTCTAACAAAGCAATCAATAAAAACTCAAATAAGCGGCCAAACTAAGTCTGTGTGTCAGGTAGCTGATTAAAGGAATTATGTTAAGATGCTACCTCATGGTTAAATCCTTCCAGTTTCAAACTTAACACATAAATCAAGCCCAGTCATGAGTTGAAGTGGATTTCAAGAATTTTTATAGGTGTAAAAATCCAATTAACTAATTTGAGTTTACCCCAGCTTACTTTGGACTCTCGCCTACCCCACTACTAGCCCACAAGTTTGGTAAATACCAGGAGGCTTGAAATAATAAAGAATCGGGTTTTTACCCCCAAGCTCCTACTTGTGAAATAATAAATTAGTATTTATCAGTTTTACATATTGTAAGTGAACCATTAATTTGGCAAATAATAAATATCTATCCCTTGTTGATTCCTGCACTAAATTGGCACCTAATAGCAACTCCCAAACAGGATTACAACATCCATATTAAAAACTTTTTTACTGAAACAATCTGGAAGAGAAATCAAGTGATAACTCAGTGGAGGAAGGATTTTAAGTGATCAAACCCACCTCTCTGGCTTGGGAAAAGGTATTGATTGACAATTCGCCATATACATGAGGGCTTTAAAAAGATAAGAGGCTGGGCTCCATATCAATTAACCTGTTGTATCGCCAACAACTAACCCCAATAATGACAGGAGATGAAAAATCTGGCACTATGGTAAACTGATCACAGAAGTTAAACAAATGCACCAGAATCGCACTAAACGTCTTACCACACATCTAGTCATGGAGACTTAGGATACGCTTAATATCGAGGATCCTGATTCAAGATCTAGGGCCTAATCCTGAGCGCCCTGCAAGCTCATGAAATTCCTAGTTGCTCCTGCATTCAAGAGAGCCTTGACATTTACATATGGGATCTCAACTGAATTTTAATAGTCAAAAATAAGCAAGAAAGATAATGTTTATTAGCAACTTTTCAGGAATTAACTGGTGAGAAAAGAATATTCAGTGGCATATCTGCTAAAAATTATCCTTGAGAAAAGAAACCTTGGTTCTGGCCACATGAGCAAACTTTATTTCCACCTGCTGTACTGCAGACTATAGTGGCACCAATATTCGCATACATCTGCTCCCCAGAAGCTTCAGAGTTAAAAGCAAGAATACTATTAACACAGCACAAAACGTTGGGATGGGGGAAGATCAGTGGGACCAGGGCAAACAACACACCCACACTTGCGACCCATCCAAACTAGACAATACAAGGGGAAAGCGACAACCTGGGCCTATTTACACTTGATATGTGGTATACCCTCACCGTTGTTTGGGTTAGTAGATATTTCTTAACTGCGGCGTAAAAACTGTGATCCAAATAATGGGATATCCTTTCAACAAAAACCATCTTAACGAAAGCTTGGATCTTTAATTCATAAAACAATACAAACACAGCTCCCCACTTATGAAGGAGGGTGGAGAAGGATGGGAATTTAAGTCATTTCATTATGTCATGGAGCGTGATGATGATAATAAGAATGCGCAGGCATTAAGCATGAGTTATCACCCAAAGCACCAGTCAGAATGCCTCCGGTATAGTCATCCATATTGTAGGGTTCAGTGAAAATAAGATAACTGCGAGCACAATTCAGGAAATCCTAAAATTGCAATAATAGCTATCAAATGTTCAGCGACTTCTTAAATCTTTCAAACAGAATTTGTTCTTAAGAATTTTTATTCAAAAGATAAATAATGAAAGAAAAAATGGAGTAATAGCATAACATTTGAGGGAAGCAGCTGACTTATAAGCTCACTGAATAGGGAATGAAAAATAGGCGCATTTCTGTCACAAAATCTTTGCAATTTGGATATAATAGATTGACACCCTTAATTCTTACTAATACCAATTTAGATCTAATATGCTTGACTTTATTAGTATCAGATTCTTTTGTGAGAAATTTTATTTCTCTGAAATTGCAAATGAGGCAATGACAATGACTCCTCCAGCAGACAGAAGATTTTGCAAATGTCCAGGCCAAATATGGGCGGTTCCATTGTGTATTGAAAGGGTTTATCTGTCAGAAGAGTATCTGTAACTCTCCCATTCCCAGAAAGCTGATGCGATATACATAGTCACACTGTCAGGAAACTAGTCATTAGTATGATGGTAAACAGAGTACCTCAGAGGGTGCCTGAGCTAAAGCAACCCAAGGCAAGGGTGTACAACGCGGTATAGAGTAGTTGTTAACATATAAACAACAACACTTGGGTGTTTTCAAAGGGGAGTCCATAACCAAGCAGAGATCTTTGCAGGGATGCATGGGTGCCTTGGACTAAAGGGACCTTGGAGGCCCAGCGGTGCACCAGATACAGTAGATAATTTTCTAAAAATACGGCCAACGTCGTTCAGGACCTCGCTGATGAGGTCCGTGCACAAGTTTACCCAAGGAAGATTTTTTAAAAAACTTAAAACTAATTGGGAAATTTTATTAATAAAGATGACTAACAAAGAAAAGTGGGTCTTGAGAACCATACTTTAAACAATGGGTGGCGAGTCATCAACTGGTGAAAATGGTTCCAAGCCTAAGCAAACCAATCGGCGCACCCTAATATCAGCCAGGGTACTGTAGCTTGAGATTGACAAAACTTGAGTTTTGATTGCAGGCCATGCTGTCCAATTTAGCAATGTTGAAAATTGAACAAGTTTTGAACCCCAGTTCTTTGAGCAACCAAAATGAACCATCATCAATAAGAAGATAGCTTGCGCGTTTAATGCCCTTGCTTTAACGCAGGTCTGAGAATCACGCACATCCCTTGGACAACCTGGGCATATCTAGCCTGCACCTAGCGTTGGTCCAAGGTATGCTTAAAGTCAGGGGGGTCCTGAAACTTGACCTTTTTGGACTCCTGAATTCCAGCCTTTTTTAACAGTTGGTTCTCTAAATTTTGTCATGTAACCATGACATTACCCTCTCATTCTTTTGGGGCTCCACCCCCTCTCCAGGGGCTTTCTCCAAGAAAAAGTTCTTGTGGGCAAGGGCCAACTTCATGACGGCGATGGCTTGCTTTGACTTTCATCCTGCAGCGTCATGGAAACACTTGTGGAAGATTTCAATATGACCTTGGCATGCACACAGTCACATGCTGGTACCCAACTGTTCTCCGCTGCATCAAATCCCTTCCAAGATAAAAGATACTCAAGTATTTCTTTTTACTCAACTGGAGGCTACTATCTCCTCCACTTCCCACTCTGGCGACCCATCCACGAGATAAGCCTCAGGAGTCTTTGGTGGGGGCCCTCAAACAATGTAAGATTACTTTCTTGGAAGATTGAAAAGATTTGAAATGATGGGGAAGATCCAAATGGTATGAGCCGTTGCCCACCTTTCTGACAACGCGTTAAGGCCCAATCCTCTTTGGTCCCAAATTTTATTGCTTGGTTGCTTTATTGGGATGTTCTTAGCATCAAGCATCAAGAGATATCATTCTTTTTATGCTGGTATACTCATCTCTTCCCATCCACGTTCTCCTTGTAAGCCTGCATGGCCACATCTAAATACGTGCTCACCCCCTGGTGTACTTTCTTGATCATTTTGGCAAAGTCCATCACCGCTTCCATTTTGGATCCACAACTGGGCTCCATGTTGAAGGCGGGGTTGAAGCCATAGTTGGCGAAAAAGGTGGAACAATAAATAGATGCATGTTGGGCGTTATTATAGCTGAATTGTGTCATGAAAGAGAGAAGCCCAATTTTAATGATCCACGGCAGTGTAACACCGCAGGAACTGTTCCAAGCACTGGTTCACTCGTTCAGTCTGATTACCTGATTGGGGTGATAGACAGGTGAACGTCAGGGGCGAATCTGAAGAGTCTTACACAACTCTTCTCAAAAAGTCAGATGTAAACTGGGGCCCACAATCGCTATTTATTCTTGGGGACCTTATGAAGTAAAACACACAAGTGATAAGGAGCCTAGCCATATAAGCTGCAAATTACCGTGGTTCTGCATGAAACAAAGTGAGAGAACTTCCAAAACTGGTCCATCACTGTTATTATAACATCATAGCCATCAGATATGGGCATTCTACAATAAAATCCCTTGATAAAGAAGCCAAAGGCCCTTCAGCCTTTGAACTGGTACCAACTACCCTGCGAGGGGCTGGTAATATGGCTTCATTTGATTGCAGACCAGGAAATCCTTACAATACCTATCCAACTATGCGACTAACCCCTTCCAATTTAAGTGCAGCAAATAAGGTCCAGAGCCTTTGCCTTCCCAGGATGACCAACGGTGATTCCATCATGATGGTCCCAGATGATTTTCAGGCGAAGTGATATGGAAGGAACCCATAGGCGCCCCTGGAACCACACCATCTCATCCTTTACGTGGTAACCTCTGGTAATGTTCTCCTGATTTTAACTCGCTCTTTGAAAGGACATTAGTATATTCAGCTGACAAAAGCTACGTAAGAACTACCCTTCTGAACATACCATATTCCTCCGCGTTTTCCAGAGGATCAAGAACTGGCTCATGGGCCAAGGGAGAAAGGGGTTGAGACACAATCTTATCCAGCAGTATCACCAAGTAGCTATCATGCATCTCTACCTCCTTAGGATCAGGAGCTAGTGAAGAGTTTCAGCTCAATGCATCTGCAAAACCATTCTCTTTGCCCTTTGTAAACTCATAAGAAGGTGCAAATTGGGACAGGGTCTCATGCCAGCGGGTCAGACATAGGGTCAAGACATGAGGTGCGCGATAGTACAACAAGTCACGGTGATCTGTACATACGCAGAAGGGTTTGGATGAGCTGTGCAAATGATGACGCCAATAAGTCAGCGCCTTAACCACTGCTCATAACTCTTTGTCGCATATGGCGTAGTTTAACTTCAGGCAGAGAAATCTTCCTGGAAAAAATATCTTAATGGATGCTCTATTGCATCTTCACCTACTTGTAATAGCGCCGCTATGGCAAATTTGGAAGCATCAGAATCCATAATAAACATCTTTTTGAGGTCCACATGACAAAGGTTGGACGTGGACAACAGGGTGAACTTTACCGCTTGAAAGACATCCTGCAAAGTTTGGAACCAATAATCATTTTTGCCCCATTCACCTTATACAAGGGCGCTGCCAATTCAGAAAGATTTGGTGATAATTTTTTATTAAATTTGCACGTCCCCAAAAAACTCCTCAATTCCTTGACTGATGTTGGGGTGGGCCACTCATGAATTGCCTTCTCCTTGTCTGGAGTTATCATGTGGTCTTTTTCAAGCATGACGTTTCATAGGAAGGTACATGGTGTCCTTAAGAATTCACACTTACTGATTTTCAGCGTAAGGTTGGCTGCCCTTAAACTCTCCACCACTTGCCTAATTGTATATCATAGGACTCTTGGTTGGGGGAAAACATCAGGATGTTATCCATGTAAGCCACCACGCACACCCAGCAGGTTCCTAAAGCCTCTCTTTATGGCATTGAAAGATAGCTGGGGCGTTTTTCAGTCCAAAAATAACTGGAAACTGGAATTTTTTTTTCAAGTGCATAATATGCTTAGCTACTCACGGCCCTTCTTAATCAAGATCTGATTGAATGCATTTTAGGCATTCCAGTTTGGAGAATACTTTTGCTTTCTCCACATAGCGAGCAATCTGAGAAATAAAGGGGTGGGGTGCAATTAGTACTGTGACGTTGTTAAGTTTCTATAGTCTACACATGGGCATAAGATATTATCTGACTTTTCCACAAAGAGAAGTGGAGAGCATACTGGGGAGGTACGCTGAAATATTGCGCCTTTAGCTAACTGCTCCTTAAATCACACATCTAAAGCCGTTTCCTCCCGTACAAATAACGGGTAAATGGGAGAAGATATATGCAACAGATCAACGATGAGCTTGAACTTGCAATCAAACTCTAAATAAGATGATAATTCAATGACTGGACCACATCAAACGAAGATTCCAGCCCCTCCAAACTATAAGGCAAGGATACCTTTGGAGAGGGCGTCAGCAATGGGGCAAGATCAAGAGTGTAGATATAGTCCAGTGTTGCAGATCACCCTGATAGTTCTTTGGACAAAGGGGCAACTCATATATGAACATTCTTCAAAGTTAAGGACAAGATGTTGTATCTCAAGTTGGTTCTGACGGCAGGTTTTTATCACCACTCTACTCCCAAAATAATGGGGTACAGAAGGTTTTTGGTGGCTTGAAAGCAGTCTGCCAAATGATATTTGCTAACTTGATGATTCACTAACCCCAGAAACGTCAGCGTGGGAATACCTTGGAAAAGCCCTTCCCCTAACCATACCACCTAGCAAGTAATTTAACTCAAGGTAGTCGGCTAGGCCTTGGTCATTAAAACTCTTAGAGGCTCCTGTATCACCAAAAATAGTTGTGCGGATTTTCCTTAAAGGGGATGAAAGTGTACCGGGTAAAAAAATATCCTGAGTGATCTTTATTCAAATCAGAAAACGCCAAAACCTCACCAGAAAACTCTTCATCAGGCATAAGAATGCGTCCAAGGTATGTCTTTACGTCATAGAATAGAGAGAGGTAATTGGCCACTCTTACTACTGAGGTCACATATTACACCATATTTTCAGTAGTTTCATAAACATTTTTATATTTCAAAAGTAACTCCTTTTCCACCGCCTGTGTTCTGCAGATCATGGTTTGGGTCAAGCGCGGGTTCTCTGGGGTGGTCTAATACAAAATGGATTCCAGATTAGAGCCACAAAAGATGATATTTGGTTGTTTTATATAAGTAAATAGCATTATAAAACGCGTTTTCAGATGTGAATGACCCCATACTCAATTTTATGGTAGGTTGTGCATCGTTATCCAAGCCACCACCACCAGGCCCCTCACCAATTTATCCCACCTGCACTGTCTGAATGCAGTGCCAAGAAAAATCATTTTAATAAAAGCATTTTCATTAATTTTGGGGGAGAGTCAGGGAATCATGTCACTTGGATCACAAAATGTCCAAATCAACCAGGTATAAGTAATAAAGGTGGGTACTTCCCAGTTGGAGGTAGCAAGAATAACGCCAAGATGCACCAACCATTGGCAAAATGAAAAACGTTGTTGAGCCCCACCGCGGCTGTGACCAACAGCTGGTAGACCCAATTCACACTTTGCAAAAGTCCCACATGGTTAATTCTAGTGTATGTAAATTAATGTGGCTGGTCGTCTAATGTCAGGAGAGTATCTGTAACTCTCCCATTCCCAGAAAGCTGGTGCGATATACATAGTCACACTGTCAGGAAACTAGTCATTAGTATGATGGTAAACAGAGTACCTCAGAGGGTTCCTGAGCTAAAGCAACCCAAGGCAAGGGTGTACAACGCGGTATAGAGTAGTTGTTAACATATAAACAACAACACTTGGGTGTTTTCGAAGGGGAGTCCATAACCAAGCAGAGATCTGTGCAGGAGTGCTTGGGTGCCTCAGTATGGAGGGGACCAGGGGGCCCAGTGGTGCACCAGATCCATTAGATAATGTTTGTGAAAATAAAACGGCCAACGTTGTTCAGGACCTCCCTGATGAGGTCCGTGCACAGGTTTTCTCAAGGAACCATATTTTAGATTTTAATTTTAAATTTTAAATTTATTGCGGGGAAGGCCGACCATGGGACGGAAACTTCCAAATATGACTCAGATGAGACAAAACTTAGTACCAGGGGAGGCACCCCAGAGAAGCGATGCTATCTCTTGTTGCCAGTGGGAACGCCACTTATGGGAAGGGGGAGGGAACGTGTGTAGGAGACGTAGCCACTATTAAGAACGTGTGGAGGAAGGGGTCTGATTTGATGAACCAAACTGGGAACCAGGAGGAGACCAGCTGTCAGTGACGCGGTGGGAGATATCCAAACATCCACGCTTGAAAGTGATCCACCAAATTCGACCGGAATCTGTGGACAGCTTCAGGGAGGGTGGGGATGGATCCAGCGATGGCATCCAAGACAATCGTGTGGATAGTCCACATGGCGATTGCAACCACCAGAGCACGGAGGGAGGGTGGGAGGGGGAGGCCATTGATGAAGCAAACATATCTCTTGACAGACTGAAGGGATGTGTTTGATCCTGGCCTAGCAGACGTTGGACTTCGCGCCATATTACTTTAGAGGTGGGGCACTTCTCCAGGCGGTGAAACAGCGTTCCATACTGGCCACACACGACACAGGATGAGTGTAAAGCATTAGAGCACTCAGCTGTACGATACACCCTCCTCAGGCAGCGCCACACATGGGAGCGGACTTGAGGCTGCAACAGAGGATGGTGTGCGTATTTCCAGATAGTATTTTGGGTCTCAGTGGAATAAGGGATGTCCATCATGTCCAGGTAGTCCACCATATTAGGACTTGGGGTCGAATGGGGATCACGCCATCATGGATGGGTAGCCCCTGTACCTCTTGTGTGAACTGAGGAGAGGGGCGGCCTCTTTGGGTTGTATGTCCACTAATACAAATTCTCCACTCTGCGCTTCGCATGTAGAGTAGGATTCGTTTGTAGTGGGTTTTGGTCCCATGAGGACCTGTGGCTGATGTGTGTGATGCGAGGTATTTCATCAGGGAGTGGGGGTTTGATGGATTGTTAAGGCCCAAGGCTCGGGAGAAGTTGGAGCAGACCGCGCGGGACCAGTGTTGGGATGGGAGTGTAGGAGCAGTGACGGCCGCAATCCAGGTGCCCAGGATCTTGGCGGCATGGGCTTTGAAGTCAAGTAGGCCCATGCCACCATGATGATGAGGGCCAAACATGACCTCTAGCCATACTGGTGGAGGGCGGCCTGACTAAAGCCAACCTTGTAGCAAAGCATACAGGGATTTGAAGAAGCTTGGGGAGAAGGGGATGGCGTGGGCTCCAAACCAGACTTTGGATAGGAGCATAGAGTTGGCAAGAACAACCCTGCCAGTGAGGGTATTAGGATGGGTTCTGAGAGAGGCGATTCGCTTCATCACGTTGTCCAGTATAGGGCACTCCATTACTGCTGACGCGTATCCACCTGCCTCCAACCACACGCCCAGATGGCGTACCGGTCCTATGGTAGGTCGTGGCACAAAGGGGAGCACCAGTGGAGCGGTGTGTTTTGAGTTAGTAAGGCGTGGACGTGGGCGAGCAGATGGGCCGGGTTGGGAACTACTTGCAGGGGCCCAGCAGTTCTGAAACCGACCAAGGAGGATGATTTCGGTTTTGGAGGCGTTCAGTGTCGCGTTGCTTACCCGGTAATATTCCTGGATGAGGGCTTCAAGCGCGCGTGCATCTTTATTATTAGACACCCCCACCATGCAATCATCTGCAAATGCCATCATATTGACTGGGGTTTGGTCTGGCACATGGACCCCAGTGAGTTGGGCATTCACATTTCGCAGTAGTGGGTCAAGGCTGAAGTTGTATAAGAGTGGGCTCAGGGGGTCCCCTTGTCGCAGGCCCCTTTGAGGATGGACTACTTCCATTAGGAAACCTGGGCCGCGCACTGCCATTGTTGCAGATTCCGTGAGCAGCATCACCCAGTTAATGAAGCGGGGAGGTAGGCAAAATTGTTGGAGGCAGGCCCTAAGGTATTCCAAGTTTACTCTATCATGGGCCTTTTTTTTAGTACTAGATGGTCCCAATTATCATGGGCCTTTTGTTGGTCCAAGAATACAAGTGCCACAGAGGCTGTGGACTGACACACATTAGCCACAGAGTGCACGTTATCCCAAATCGACCTTCTGGGGATGAAACCAAAAATGTTCTGGGGAGATGGTGGCAGATGCTACAGTCCCTAAACGGTTAGCCATGATTTTTGTTAAAATTTTGGTGTCCGTGTTTGTTAGAGAAATGGGGCGCCAGTTGGCTAAGTCTAGCCTATCCCCTTTCTTGAAGAGTGTGACTGTAAAAGCCTCATGTCCTCCTAGTAGGAGGCGCGTTTCCAACAGGCTTTGGTTGAGTGAGGCTAGCAGCAATGGGGATATGTATTTAAAATATTTTTTGTAGAACTCATATGGAATGCCATCTGGGCCTGGGCATTTTTGGTTTGGCGCACCGCGAATGGTAGTCCATAATTCATTCAGAGTAATTAAATTCATTATTTTTGGGTATCAGAAAATGGTGCAGATATGAGCTCTGTCGAGAAATTCTGCCATTTCGGCCAGCTGAATTGGTTTGGCTCAGTATAACTTGGAGTAATATCTTTGCATTTCGATTGCCACTTTGGCTGGCGTGTCCACAATAGAATTATCTGATCTTCGCACCTGTGTGCAGGCCACGCTCTGGCGTGGTGCAAAAAATTTTTGAAGAAGTATGCGGTGCACTTGTCGCCTTTAGTGATGCATGTGGCCCTGTATTGGACACAAACCCGATGTTTGTGTTGCCTTTCAGTGCGTTGAGGTGGGCGGCTGCCTCCGCCCACTTCTGGCCCCATGCAGGGCTATATCCTGAGGCTGGAATGTTGGACTCCAAGTGGCCAATTCTGCCAGCGCGCGCAATATAACTGCCGATGTGGCTCGTGAGCATCTGGATGAGAGATGGCAATAGTGGCGGATGGTGTCTTCTTTGAAAGTTGCTAATGTGGAAATGGGGTCCGCGCAAGATGGTGCAACAAACGATTTTACCAAAGTTGCCTCTTCCACCCACGTGGAAAATCCTGGCGACGCGAGCTCTGAGGGGGCGGATTTTGCACCAAAGTGGGGCCTTTGCAACTGTGATGGGTAAGTGGTATGTTATTGAGACCAGTTGGTGGTTGGAGAATTCCATTTTCGTTGTTTTAAAGTGGGAGATGTGGGGTTGGAATTTTGCCAGCGCTAGAATAAGGTTGATGCGGGTCATGGACCTTAATTGGCCGTTGTGGATGTGGGGACGCGTCATGTTTTTGAGCAGTGGGGCATGTCGTGGCAGCGCATCCATTAACCCAAGGGTGGCTTTTAGAACGCGTAGTTCTACGTGACCCTGTGGGGCGTGGGGTGAGGGCGGCCACCGGTCCGTTGGTGAGGTTAGCCAACAGTTCATGTCACCAATTAGGAAAGAATCGGGGGGTAGCGGGAGGGATTTGACTGATGAGAAAAATTCCTGACGCTCATGTGCACCGTTTGGGGCGTAAATGTTGGCAATTGTGTGTGCAACATCAGCCCATGAGAAGGTGACAACAAGCACTTGGCCATTTAAGAATGTTTCTGAAGATGTAAATTTGAAAAAATTGTTTTTCTGAATTAGCACCCCACAGTGCTTTGACCAAAAGGATAGGGATGGTAGGAGCATTGTTTTCCAAGCTTTCTTGGAACCTTGTGGACAGTAGGACTCCTGGATGGCCAGGATATCCACGGGTAAATTGTTTTGTAAAAAAATCAGTTTCCTAGCCTGGGATGGGGAGGCCTTGAGTCCAGCGATATTCAGCATCCCTAGAGTGAAGGTTTCCCCCGTCGCACCTTAGGTGCGAGGGGTGGGCCCCCAGGCCCACCAGCCTCTTCCAGGTCCCCACGGGCTTTCACAGCAGCACAGGTATTAGCAGCAATGCTATCGGGGTTTTTGTTAATTTTTGTAGAAAGATTCGCGTTGGCTTTGGCCTTCACTTTTTGTTTTCCCAACGTCGGATGAATTTTTTGCGGTGTGGATAAGTTCGGTGCACCGTCAAGTGGGGCAAAAAAAAATTTTGGTTGGGATAGGTCCCAAGTCAGTTTTGACTGGGGCTTGGGTGCAGCAATTAGGTGAGATCGAATCTCCCATTGGATCCTCAGATTGAGTGGCCCGTTTGGCATGGGCCTCCCAATCTGATTAGGTGATGGATTCCCAAGTTGCTTCCGCCGCGAAGGTCTCCATGTCCTCCTGGCGTTGTGAGTGTGGGATAGTGGTGGTGGCCTTGGCCGCTTCCTTGGCCGCGGTCCTATGGGCCTGCTTGGCCTTCTTCTGCTCCTGCGGGGAGATGGGCTTTACCAATAGGTAGCAGCCTTGTGCTCCCATGGGAAAGCTTTCTTGGTGCTTGTGGTTGGTTCATAGTGCACCTCTCCGCTGGCCATGGCCGCCGAGGGGTGCTCTTGGAATGTGACGCCCTCTTTGATGGGGCATGCATGCGCCTTATGGCAGAATGCATCACAGTGGGTGCAAATGGGGGGCGCACTGTCCACGGTTACCCGGAATGGGTGGGTGGTGTGCCCTGCGATGTCAATAAAGGTGGAGTGCGGGATCTGGGTTAGGTCCTTCGCGATCTCCTTGGTTGGGGTCAGAACTGCAATGGCTTTGCTGGTGCACAGGTGTGGCATCAGCATGAAACGTTGCATTTTGAAAGATTGTATTTCACTGTATATGGCGAGACCATCTTTCAGGTGTTGCTACAAAATGTCACGTTTTACCGTAGTAGGCAAAAAGTCAAACGTGAGGAAAATTTGGTTTGATTTTGTCCATCTGGTGCATTTAGTTTCGATGACCCGTTGCCCTTTGGGGAGGTCTACCACTATGCGCACCGCTGCAGCCTCATCTGCTGCTATTTTGCTTTTGAAACCTAGGTCCAGCCAACCATGTGATATGGAGTGAGGTGCAACGTACACCGCGGTTGGGAAAATTTTGTGTACATCTTCACAAAATTATTCCCATAGGGCCGTTTTTTGGATGTCCAGATACACACGGACTCCAAATTCCACCAACGAAAGTGGCTGGGAATGTGGCATGTTGATGTACTGGTTGCATCGTGCTTGCCACGCAAGTATCTCTGGGGAAATTATGACCGCCAGTCTTTTTAAATTTTTTTCTATTCCGCCGGATTCTCCAGGGCGTTTTTGAACGTTAGAGGCCGTGGGCCTTCCACCTGCTCCTCTTGCCTTGCTTGCCCAACTGCTCCCAGACATGGGCGCAGACTAATCCCCTCTATGAGATTATCAAACTAGATTTAGTCTTGAATTGAATGGGTTGCAAAAGTGTTTGCAACGAGAAAGAAAAGTCAAATATGGAGTACTTAAGAATAAGTAAGGAACCATATTTTAAAAAATAAAACTAATGGTGAAATTTTAATAAGGAAGACAACCAACGAGGAAATTGGTCTCAAGAACCTTACTTTAAACAATGGGTGGAGAGTCAATTGGGGCAAATGATTCCAAGCCTAAGCAAACCAATTGGTGCACCTTACTATCAGCCATGGTACTGTAGCTTAAGATTGATCAAATATAAGGTTTGATTGTAGGCCAAGCTGTCCTGATTTAGCAAAGTTGAAAATTGAATGAGTTTTGAACCTTTGTTCTCTGAATAACCAAACTGAACCATCATCAATAAGAAGATAGCTAGTGCTTTTTAACTCCCTTGCTGTAACGCAGGGCTGAGCATCACGCACATCCCATGGACCAACCTGGGCATATCTAGCCTGAACCCAGCGTTGTTCCAAGGTATTTTTTTTTTTTTAGTACCTTCCAAGGTATTCTTTATATCATGGAGGACCTGCAGCTTGACCTTTTTGAACTCCTGACGTCCACCTTATCTTGGCAGTTATTTCTCTCAAATATATCATGCAACCATGACATTAACACCCATACTTTTTTTGGGATGGGATCATTTTACTAGCAATGGAGATATATGGCTGATTGGGAATTTGATCCTGAGAATGACTCAATCAATTTATCTTTATCAGTTACCAATTTACTTTGATCATCAGAACTTAAACCAGCAGATAAAACCTCTTGTTGGGAAAAATTACTGTAACCTCTCTGCTGGTGATGGCCTATGACCACTTCCAACTCTTGGCACCACCAAAATCTTCTGTTCCAATTTCTGGGTGGTTAGCTGAGGTGGAAGATGCGCAATTTTTAGGGGGATATGTCGTCTCCCACCTCTTATCTTCCACATGGGATAATCGTCCAGGGTGGCGAGAGAAGACAATGGTTTACTCCCCTTTTTTGTCTGAATTGGGAATTATTCCCACCTAGGATGCTTGGGTTGCTCTCCTGGACTTAAATATATAGAGTGATTGTCCTAAGCCTCTTCAGTTATTTTGGTACTATCAAAACTGGGACTACCATTTTAATGGAGTTCAGAGTGCTGGTTTCAAGACTACAAGGCAGTTCACAAAACTAGCCTGAGAACCAGGTTGGAATTTAAAATTCTTACTCTAATTTCCAAATTTTGAATTTACTTAAATTCTTTGTTGGATCAAGTAAACTTCAATCCTTGATACCCTAGATTTTGGGTCGATTCAAGAATAACTTAAATTATAAAAGTGCCACCCTCATAATTTCTGCTAAAATTATATGCACAATCTTAAGAAGCATCCATGTATCATAGAGAATATAAAGCCTTTTGTGAGATCTACTATAGAGTATTCAGACCCTTTCTTATACAGTACCCTATATGACAAAACCATGTTATTAACACTTATTCACATGGTTTCCTGGACATTGGTAATAAGAAAGAACTAAATCACTGGTTAAAGGACAAGTAAAGCATTAAAATTAGAGTTAAGACTGATATCTTTCGAAATTTATCTTTGATGAAATATGATCCATAGCCATATCTTCTAATCAGATTATCTCATCACTAAAAGGTCTCATAGTTAATTCAGCTGTCATTGGAGTAGATGCCTCTATAAGTGGCTTTACATTGGTTAATATTGGGTCTCTCCTATAAAGTCCTGAAAGCAATATTTTTTACTTTGATGATATTACATTTGGTATACCAGCAGGGCATTAGACTAACCAATTTCATCTCATAGGGTAATTAGTAAAATATTTACTCAAGATAAAACTATTATTTTAATAGCTCAAGGTTTTTCTCTTCCATTGTGAACACTATTACAACCAATTCATTCAATACTGTTAGTTTGATCATCTATATGGGTTAAGATGAGCATACACACAAAGCACATTAAGGCTTGTGCAAATGTGTTAAAGTGCACAGGGCTGGTATTTGCACTGCCCAAGTTTAATAAGCCCCCAGGGAATCCTGCGGACAAGCACAAAATAAAACCTGTGGTAGATTTCCCTGTGGGACTTTTGTAACTGTACATTAAGTGTAAAAATTCATCAATACACCGCATTTCTAACTGGTACTTTTAGTGGAACATAGGTTTCAGATTTTCTTAGGGACATATTCAAAAACCCTTTGGGAAATTTTTTTTGAAAATCTGGATAAATAATCCCTGCATGCCATTTATGTGGTGGGCCATACTGCTCTCTGTGGATGGTAGGACCTTGGATTCAAAATGGTGGAAGAGTCAAACAAAGCTGCACAGGTGCGCTTTGTGAACGACCTCCCAGATAGTCAATTGGTGGTTGTGACTTAAGCACACATTGGACACAGTCTAAAAACATTTTAATTTTAATATCTTCCTATGAATGTAGATCACAAAGACATTGAGCAACACCTTTGTACTAGTCTTGCCATCTACAGAGAATTTAAAATCACTTAAATGAAACTCTTTTCCATTATGCCTAACTTTAGTAAAGGCAATGCTATTGAAGCTATTACCCAAATGAAGATACCACTGAGGATCTCACTAGATTCGCTTATTCCAATATTTGAACCTTTTCTGTAACGATCATGTTAGTTACAAAGGTTAAATTTTATATAGTAATTTTGATAATCACATAGGATAGATGGGCGACATCAATAAAATAAATTTAAACTGGGCTAAAGACATATCAGGCAATGTGAGAATGGTGCACCAAAGGGCAAGAAACACCCTGGGGGACCAGGAACCAGTTCCGCTAATTAAACATAAACCCAGACACCTTCCAGGTTTGTGTAATTTACAACCAAACAAAACGTATACCTCAAGATCCAATATTCTCAACCCCTCTCACAGGTAGAGCATGGGCTCTGACTCTACCTAAGGGTCAATTTTCTAACCTTGTAGGAGAAAGTGAGCGAGAGACAGGCCTCTCTTTCCCCCCCATGCGGTGTATGTAACTGCCCATACAATACACAGCGTCTGGATTGACATGGTATTCAAAACTAAAGATGATGTAGATGCTTCTGAAAGAGTCTGCATCAAAATTTCCTTCCCCAAAGGTTAAAAAATTGTGCGCACTGTGCACACCAGATGAAACAAAGCAAAAACTTTATTCACTCTTCCAACTTGCTCCCAACCAACCTCTCACGCAAAGTAATCAAGGAGGATCTCTGAGATGGACTTGCAGCTACAGCAAGATTAAACATTTTTAACTACAGCGGTTCCACCTGATGCCAAACATGTTCACAGATAAGGCAATAGCCGTGATCAACCCGTTCCCTGAAGTGGATGCGGACCTCACAAAGATCCCACACACAGCGGTGTTCCACTTCCCAGATGGGGGTGTCTCAAAGGTGTTCCACATCATATTAAAAATCACACTACCAATCTGTAATCACTGCAGCGCCTTGGTGAACAAGGTGCACGCATGCCATGTGAAGGAGGGCCTAATGGCCCCTGACTTCTGTGATGACAGCATTTAAAAGGCAGCAAAGATTTCACCAAATTCATCAACACCAACCACGCCTTCCTTTGGGGAGAGGATGGGCAGTACATTTTCATAGATCCAGTCTCACCCAAAGTGCGCAAAAAATGGCACAGAAGGCTCGCAAACGGGCTGTGGCCATGTCAGCGTCACTCGAAGACACCTCCATCACCCCCAGCCAAATCCAGGAGGACATGGAGGAAATTAACTGAGTCAACCATTTATATCAGACTACCAAGATGAAAAAAACTTGACAATTTGACTTAAACATCACATGATACCAATCAAATGAATTTAGCTGGACATTGAGCACCACCATTGGAAAACAAGTGGGACACACACTAGTTCAAACCCTGCAACCATGGAGAGCAACCAACACACCACATCAGGTCACCATGAGACACGTGATAAAGATACCAACTCAAACTCACTCAACAGAAAGACCCGGGCAAAACTGGCAAAGGGTAAGGGATTAAAAACTGCACAGGTGGGACAGGTTCAGTCACCCAGAACCTATACCAGAAATGGCGTGAAGAGATAGTGCCAGATGGCACCCAACCGCTCCTGAGGCACCACGGCACTTCAGTGTCTATAGGGATGTTAAACATTGCGGAGCCAGGGCTCAATTGTCCCAAGCCAAAAATCTGGAATTTCTGCAGAAACCCCCTGTAGATATCTTGGCCATTTAAGAAACCCACTGTCTTCATGTGGAAGAGGAATCATGGTTAGCCAGGGTCTCACCATCCCAATCAGTATGGATGTCCTATTGTGGGGTGGTTGTCCATAATCATAAAAAATCAAAAGTTATTGACTTCATCTCCTATTTACATGGCCGCGTCCTGATAGCATAGATCTCATGCCATGATGACACAAATTAATAGCATGCATCTACACACTGTGCACTGCTTTGGGAGGAAGCAATTTCTTAAGACTATCCCAAAACTCACCCTCCCACCAGACACTATTCTACTGGGCTTTTTAACTGCTGGGCTGACCCTGACACGGACTGGTGGCCTAAACCCAGGGGATACCCCCCAGGGCACATTGAATTCCGTGCAATGAAGGCATCCCTCATCTTACATGATACTCTCCCCCCTGGGTCACCACTCCTCCCCCACATGAGTCGCTTCAACATATGCAATAGAAAGCTCATCTTAATGAGCTGTATTAACTTCATCCTCGCCCCAAAATCCCACCATTCGACTATCTCCAACTTCTCAACGTAAAGAAATAAACTTCTCTGACCACTGACTCATTTTAGTGCAGCTTTTTTAAACCTGCACTCCCGCACAGGTGTTAAACTGAAGGAAAATACACCCAGAGAACATAAAATTGCCCAAACTATCCAACTGGGTTGAAAATGAGACCTAAAACCCCAAATTTACAACTCCATTTGTATCAAACCCATCACAATATTGGAAAATTTCAAAGTCAGATTAACAAATAAAATTTGCCATCTTGCCTCGCGTAAGTACACTGCTGACACAGCCACAATCAGACGCACATTGGCGGAACTGGACCACCTTGAGCTCAACACCCCAAAGTCTAGTTACAGCCCCAATTGGGGGCATAAATGGGCGGAAATATCCGCCTGCCTAAACACCCTCTTCTTCAAACACTGGCACAGAATCAAAGTTTTGAAAAAGATAAGTTCATAAATGAAGATGAAACCTATTTGAAATACTATTTATTCCATTTCATTCCCAAGGCAACCAGCCCATGTGCGCACAGGTTTGCAAAGGTGATGGTACCATGGCAACTGATCCAGCAGAGGTCAAGGCGCAAGTACACCGCTGCTACACTGAACTATACCACAATACTCCAACCAACCCAAAATTTTTAAAAAAAATTATACCCAACGCCAGAACACAAAGCACACCGCCAGACTACAACCTAAGAGATTTTATCACACAGGAGGAGCTCTGGGACACAGTTTGCGGTGCACCATGTAGAAAATGCCTGGGCCTGATGGTATACCTTATGAATTCTACAAAAAATACTTCAACCAGATCTTTCCTCTCATTTTGGCATCTTTAAACCAGTGCTTGTTGGAGACTCGCCTCCTACCACGTGGGCAGAAAACCAATGACATAACCCTGTTTAAAAAGGGTGAAATTCGGACCTGGCCAGCTGGCGTCCAATTGCATTGTCTAACACTAATACAACAGTATTAACAAACTTTTAACTAACAAACTAGGCAACATAGCCTCCAAATCCTGTCACCCAATCAGGTTGGGTTCATACCAGGGCGATCTGTATGGACCAATATACATTTCGTCGCCAACATCTGCCAGTCCAAAGCAACTTTAGCCCTGGTATTCCTAGAACAGGAGAAGTCATACGACCGCGTTAGCTGGCCATACCTGAAGGAATGCTTGAGAGCCTTCAGACTCCCACCCAGATTTATAAACTGGGCAATGCTCCTAACAGAATCTGCATCCATGGCTGTCTGCGGCCCTGGCTTCCTAACTGTACAATCACACCGCGCAGAAGGCTCAAACAAGGGATCCCCCTAAGCCCACTGTTATATAACTTCAGCATAGATCTGCTCCTTCACATTACTAACTCATGCCTCACGGCATCACTGCACAAGGCAATTAATAGTCAATATACTAGCATTTGTGGATTACTGCATGGCAGGCATAGCTAGCAATGAATATTCCCGGTAGTTGGAGCGCACCCTGGATGAGTATTTCATTGTGAGCAATGCATCGCTCAACAAAAAGAAAAAAGAAATTTATACTTTTAGGTAAGTACATTAACAGCTGGACCATGAAACCTGAGCCCCATAGATTATCACAAAGAAACAAATCAATAATCCTTTCCTTTGCATTAATCCCTTCATCCAACCCTGTTTGCCACCTTAGGATGTGGCTGGAATCAGGGGGATATGCAAATGAGACAATTGAGAACAACCTACTACAGTGGATGTACAATTACATTGCCTCCCTTAAGGGAAGATCGCCTGGACTAATGGGGAGAGTAACGGTGGCCAATTCACTAATCCTTTCAATGCTGTGGTTCCTCGCCCATGCAATCTCCTTCTCACCCTAATTTATATCCTTAATCTATGCCCTAATTCAAGGATGCTGTGGCTCAGGTCCCGGCCACCTGTACAAGTTGAAACATCTTTGTCCCGTGCTCCAGCAGTGGCTTGGGCTTAATAGACTTTGAAGACCACGTTAACCTCATACTGGGCACCAGGATAGAGGAAGTTCTAGCCCCAGACCTTCCACATCAACACTGGTCTAGAGCGGCAAGGGCCAACTTTGCACAGGCGCTCAAACTATCTAACCCCCACAACCCGTCCAGCCTGCTCACATACCTCACAAACCATCCTAAGGCAGCGGGCCCGCATGGAACCCCACTCACTACAAACGCCTCCTCTGCGCCGTTAGGCACATGGGATGGACAGTCACTATCACAGGCACTAATAATAGAAGAGGTAGGCCCAGAGCAAGCTTCACGCTAAGGAAACTGAACAACCACCCCCAGAGGGACACACAAAACATGGCTAAGACCATTGCAAGAATCAACTACCTGGATGTCACGGATATCCCTATGATCTCACTACACAGAAGGCAATATGAAGGCTTTCACATCATCCACTCCTCAACGAAGGGTAAGAGCAAACACCTGGCGCTTCCTCAGATGAACCTACAGTACAGCGGGTTAACCCAACTCTCTTCATGAAACATGCGCAGTTTGTGGAGGGGACGGCACCCTACACCACCACCTTGAAACATGCCCACCATCTAAAGCCATATGGTGCAAAATTGCGCGTCTGCTTAAAACCCACAATTACTAAGAGCTATCATTCTCTATAATCCTCCTTACACTCTAACTTGAATCCTCAATACCACCCATGCACCCCTCCTTTATAGTCGCCAACGCACTGTGGACAATCCACACAATAGCGCTGAATGCCTTCAAGGGAACTGTGCTGACCATCTGCGGGACAATCAGCATATTTCACCTACACCTATTGGAACACTTCCGAGCCTGGCTATATGGATACATGAAGCCGAATCAACAAAGACTCGTTGAGTCATGGTTCCCAGTATGGTTTCTACATGCAAACCCCTTCCTTCATATCTGTTCCATCGTGAGGGAAGTCCCCTTGTAATAGGGTATCCACCCCCATACACCTGGCGGTACTGGTTGGCAACAGGGGTAGCTCAGCTAATCTGTGAATGCCTAAATCTCAATCTCACTCTTACTTCACCTTCCACTTATCCCATTCCATATATTTATACCAGTAGTGCCGTCCCCTGGTCGGCCTACCCTGATTAAATAAAATATAATCCCTTATTCCGCCACCCTTATCATTGATGGGAAACAGTCTCAATTTTACCAGGCAACAGTATTAAAGTGAACCACCCATCTGCACCTTCTGCCATGCTTTTAATCACAAAGTACACACTTGCCCAGTCAAAAAGGGTGATAAGCAATATGAGTATGTTTCTGAGGCGATGCTTAATCCAACGTTGTCAACGAATGGGTAGTTGATACTATTCTCACATTTCAAAGAGCTGAAACAGGTCAGTATATAAAAGTCAATCCTGTGTCCCACAGGAATGTAAGAAGGCCAAACAAGCCCATAAGGCATCCACCAAGGCGGCAGCCACAGTGGTGACCTCCATCTTTACTGAACATATTCATTCTAAAAAGGTGGAATTTTCCACATCTGCCCAATCCCAATCTGATAGCCAATTGGATTTCACCAATCACCAGCCCTCAGACCAACTTCCAGGTTTTTATACCCTCAAATGAATATGTTCACTGAACGTAGCTGAGTTTCACCATCCAATCCCAAAAAACTTAAACAAAACTGCTAATGGTATACTGCAAGCGCACTTTAGTGGGAAAACTTGTGACTAAAAAACCCAAATCTTCATCCTTGAAGGTTGCTGACTACGCTCCTGTCCCTGAGCACCAGTATTGTACTCATAGTCAGGATGCCATAGTGCCTATGAAAAGTGAAGGGGTAGGGATGGGGAGCATTTCAATCTCTCCTGAGGCGCAATGAGCGTCTCAAAGGAAATAGAGACATTGAACATTGTGGTACATAAGGCTTCTCAATCCTGAAGGATAAGAGGCTGAGTCTCCTATAAAACCCCCATGGACCTCCTGGCAATACAGGGAACCTACTGTCTGCAAGGGGATGAGGGGGCATTGGCACGCATGCTCTTCCCTACTTTGTCATTTTGGTCACTGCATCGTGGGTTGTTAGTATGGGCGAACTGTAACTTTAATTTTTTTTTCTCAAAACTTCTTTTAGATGGCCAAATACTGAATATTACTCTCTCTTGGTTTGACAAAGTGAACACAATTGCTAGCGTTTATGTCCGCCCTATGCACAAGTTTATCAGGGATATTTATGACATTTCTCTCCTTCCACTTCCATCTAACACCTTCTTGGTTGGTGATATTAACAGTTGGGTGAACCCAGCCATAGAATAGTGGTCTTCTACGGTAGATTTCCTGCTGTGACACGTTGAACTTCGCGTCCTTAAGGCTACCCTGGGCCTCTATAACACCATTCCCAAACACTCATCTCTTCTTACTAACATGACTCACTCTCATGTCCACAGAGATCAGTTGCTGTCTATGTCATGCATAGACCTCATTTTTGCACCATTAGTTTTTCGCCCCCAAATTTCGCACTTTAGGACCACTAAAATTGTTTTCTCTGACCACAGACTGGTTTTTCTGTAGTTTTCTCCATCATACCCACTGGCGCAAGCGCCCCAATAGAGTATGCTACGCCCAGAAATTCTCACTTCACCTGTTCTTTGACTGTTTTGAAACAGCAACCTTGGCAAAAGAGTTCATGACTCCTTTCCATGCAGATCCTCTCACCATATAGTCTGTCTTTAAGTCTCACATAGCTTCCCAGGCTCATCAAATACTGTCATGGTGCTCCCAAGATGCTTCAGCAGTAATTAGGAACACTTTAGCGTAAGTGGAACGCCTGGAAAGAAAAGTTCCTGATGTAGGTTACAGCCCTGCATGTGGCTGCAAGTGGGCATAGGTGTCTTCTCGCTTAAACACAGTGGTAAGAGAACACCAACACAGCATTAATGTTCAATGCAAAGCCAAAAATATCATGATGTGGGAAATGTGTTACGCTTGTTTATTCTGCTGGTTTTTCTTTATTAAGCAAAACATGGCCTTTACTCAGTTTTAGTGAATGGGTAATTCTGTTGCATATATGCTGGATGAGGTGTCCGCCAAAATTCAAATGTTTTACTCCAATTGTACAGATATGACCCTGTTGTGCCGCCAAAATTGACTCTTTCCTTGATAGTGCACATAACTACAATATCACCCAAAACCCAAATCTAATAAAGATAATTTGGAAAGACAAACTCTGGTTTGCTGTATGTGGTGCGCCACACAGGATATGCCAAGGCCCTGATGGGATTTCTTATGAATTTTACAAAAAATATTTTTATACCTTATTCAACCTATTTTTAGCCCTATGAATAAATGTCTGCTGGAGACATGTCTCCTTTCTGGCGGACAAGAGGCATATATGTTAACTTTGTTTAAATAGATAATAGGCTGGATTTTGCAAATTGGCGCCCTATCTCACTTACTAACAATGATTCCAAACTCTTTACCATATTATGGCTAAGCTTTTATGAATTTGCCTCTGAAGTAAAATCCACCTTACCAATCTGGCTTTATACCCAAAAGATCCATATGGGATAACATCCAGACAGTCAAAAACGTCTACTTATCCCCTTGTTGGGATTTTTGCCCATATTCCCAGCTTGCTAGATTACCTGGTATCGCTAGGGGAAAATTCCCTAAGGCGAAGTGAATCAGAAATTGTTTGAACCAAGTTTTGGAGAAACTACATTTGTGAGATTTTTGGGATATTCACCTGGTCATATATGTCATGGATCAATCCAGATGAATACCTAAGATTTCATCGGGCGGAGTGGCTGACAAAATAGGGGCATATAATAGTGATTAAATATCAGGTGTACCAATTGGGATTGGTTGGGTTTCATCACCGATTGATTGGGAATAAATAGTGAGTTGTGAGTTGAGTGATGCCGCCTGCAACTAATGAATCAATTGGTTGGTGAAGTGATCTGCCATAATGGGTAAAAAGTCCCATTACCTAAGCAGGTCGCTAGCCAAATATGGTGGTTCGCTTAGACTAAGAGGAAAACGTTAGGGACACGTTTTCCAACTCTTTCCATTTGAGGTCTCGAGGATGTCCAATGATGGAATCCTAGCCAGGATGGGGAAGACCATCGCTGTTGAGATGAGGAAGGGTGATTCAATGGCAATGGCTGCCATTTCATCGAAGAGGTGTCAACTAGGGTTAGACAGCCAAATCACCTACTATATAATTCCCTAGGATTCACTATAATAAAAACCATCATTTAATAAAACATTATTATTAGTATTATTAGTATTAGTAATATTGTTGATTCAGTGTATAATTAGACTATCAATATCCATTGTGACGTTCCATCTCAAGGATATTATTGCAGAAGGCAATATTTGGAAGACTCTCAGAGAGAAGAGTAGAGATCTGAGTGGGGATCTAGAGACAAAGGGAACCACAATCAGGGACAGCTGCCGACTGTGTGTTAGGTCAAAAGAGACTGTCATCAGGAGATCTTGATGAAGATCAGGTGGACAGGAATATAGGGAACAAATCTTTACAAAAATGACTTATTGAGTATTTAATCAGAAGTACTGGCTGAAGCGTTTGACCTAATAATAGTTCAAACTCAACTATGGATAATAATCTCCATACTATTATTGGATAATACATTCTACACAACGCGAAGTGCATGAGGAAATCAAACCTGTGCAGTAAAAAGGTTACTGAGTTGACGACTGATAATCAACATAGAGTAAATTTTTACAAGTTGGTGTTCACTACAGGGGTAGTTGAGTAAAGAATCTACTAATAATGTCATATAAAGAAGATGTTTCCAATTTTGGAAATATGTTACTGAAGGAAGTAACGAAGATAGAATGTGAAGAGGATCACGTTCAGTGGCGTTCATCCAGCTCAGCAGTGGAGCTTTGAGTGAAGCAAAACGAAGATACTAAAGTTCAGGGAAAGGACTTGCAGCCTAGATATGGAACTATCTAGTGCTGCAAGGAAACCAGTTCCACCAGACATCTACTTGAGATGAAGAGAATCAGCAGGGCCAACTTTAGTTGGAATTGATCCCGCTGTAAATAGTCCCAAGGAACAACAGGATCAACTCAGGTTAAAATTGGATCCGCTTTAAATAGTCCTGAGGAGAGAGTGTTTAGATGAGGCATTGGACAAAATAAGAAGCAATCAATCCAGAGAATTTGATTGCCATACCAATGAAGAGAAGAAGTCAAAAATAGGAAATGAATGATCCAAGATAGTGGGGAAATTGTTTGACTTAATAACACTCAATCACTGGTCAGAAGTTGTTGGAGACGAGTTCATCAATTTAAGAGAAATTGGATGAAGCTAACAAGGCCAGAAATACCTGTGTAATTAAGGATAGCCATTAAGGCTGAAAATCGTTTTCAGGAGAAAAAACGATCTGGACAATCAGAAGAAACTGTTGGCTGATGAGATACAAAGATCCAAAAACATCAGTTACCAATTAATAGATGAAAATAGGGCCAGTTGGACGAATTTCCAGTCGGGATTAAAGGCCTGATTCAGGAGAAAAGCTGAAGTTGGCAAGTATGGCCTATACGTGAGGAGACAGCGCTGCTGGTCATATAGGGAGAAAGGTCAATACTAATTGGTAGTATTTAGCCTACGGGAAAATAATTGCAATGTTCCCAGCGTACCTCTGAACCATTAAATGGTTATGTCCTGAGATTTTGGTCAAGTCCCAGAAGGGGGCCACTGAACCAAATGGCTGGTAAAATCTTAAGAGGATAAGATTTTGAACCATGATAACTGGTAGGTTTAAGTACCCAGGACCCAGTTAATATGAAGGGAAAAAGAAGGACCTCTGAGCCTTATTTATAGGTTGCAATTCTCGTTGCAAAAGAAAAATACAAAAAATATATAAATATTAAAATATCAATTTTATGGCCTAAAAGTTTTGGACCTAAGAAGCAACAAGAAATCCTGATGGCCAAATGGAGGAAATTCCACCCTTGATGAGATGAAATTATTGGCTGGGGTAGCCAAAAGTCTCAACCTATTGGTTGATTAAGAGCAACTCGCTGATCTGTCAGAAGGCCAGTGAGAGGAGATGTTTGAATTGTTGAAAAGTATCGGAGAATATTCGCCCAAAAATGACCAGGAATTGGGATACACAAGAACTGAATTGCAATGTCAATAATGGGGAAATCTGCCAATCAGGCTGAATTGAGACGATTCCACGATTTTGGGTCTCTCAATGAAATGGTATTACTGGCCAGAGTGGCCAAAAGCATCAACCTATTGGTTGATCAGGATCAGCTCGCTGATCTGTCAGAAGGGAAGAAGGAGGAGGAGCTCGAATTATTTGAGAAATATTGGGAAGTATTCGCTCAGGACAACCATGATTTGGGATGCGCATGAGACGTAATTCACAAGGTTGACACCGGGGAAAATCTACTAATAAGGATGAGACTGATCTTAAGATCAAAAGCCGCTGAAGTTTTAGTGGAGGATGAGATCAGCAAACTAGTGAAGCATGGGATTCAGTTCCGTCGTCAAGTCCCTGGGTGAGTCTGATTCTAATCATGAAGAAGAAGGATGGATCGAATTGGGTAGTGATTGACTACCAGAGGCTGAACAAAATTATTAAGAAGGATTCATATCCCCTACCAAGGATCAACAATGCGCTGGATCAATTAGGAGAAGTGAAGTATTTCTCCATGATGGATCTAATCTTGGGATACTGGCAGATCGACTTTCCAGAAGAAGACCAAGAAAAATGTGCGATTATAACCGCGCAGGGAAATAACCAGCTGACGAGTATGCCCCAGGGTCTTTGCAATGTGCCCGCAACATTCCAGAGGGCCATGGATGTGATATTAAGCGACCTGAAGTTGTCATGCGTCCTGGTATATTTAGACAATATCATTTCGTTCATTAGGACGTTTACTGATCACCTCCATCACTTAGAAGTTTTTAAGAGACTGTCTGCGGCTAACCTGAAGATCAAGCCAAGGAAGTGCCACTTCTTCAAGAAAGAGTTGGAGTACTTGTTATTTGTGATTTGTGATCAACGCAAATGGATTGCAGACGCAAACACAGAAGATAGCAGCTCTAGAGCGCATGGCTGTACTTAAGAGTGTCTGAGACATCCAAGTATTCCTTGGGATGGTCAGTTACTCTATAAGATTTATTCAAAGCTTCTCCCGAATAGCCAAGCCTTGATTTCATTTATTAAAGGATCCAAAAAAAGGATTTGTATGGAATGAAGAGGCCCAGGACTCCTTTCTATGAGTTACGCCAGTATTTGATAGATTCGCTGATTCTGAAATATCTGAATTTTGATCGGGAGTTTATCATTCAAACTAATGCTTTGTTGATGGTGATTGGTGCCATACTGAGCCAAGTAGACAAACTTGGGGACGAGAATCTGGTGGATTATGTGAGCTGGACACTCTCAGCCGCTGAGAGGAACTACGCCGTGACTGAGCAAGAATGCCTTGTGGTCATTTATGAATGTAAGCAGTTTTGGGTGTATGTCCATGGAACGCACTTTAAGGTGGTGACAGACCGCTCTTCGCTGCATTAAATGCACAATCTAAGGGAACTGGTAAGGACGACAGGCCTGATGGGTACTCAAGCTCCAGGATTATAATTATGAGATAGTCCACCGAGTGGGGACTTCTCATCAGAACGCAGATGGCTTACCATGGTTACCAATGGTCCAGTTAGTATACCCACAGTCAGATGAGCTATTCCAGAGAATGGTTGAAGGAAGAATTGGGGATGAGCTTTGAGAAATCCAAGGTGTGCTTCAAAAGCGATGGAAAACACCGAGACTATGGATGGACAAGTATTCAAGATGATCAATGGAAAGTGGCTATTATTTCTGAAACTGTCAGAAAGAGCAGCAATAGTACAAGCAGCTCACAAGGTTTTCAGGCACGGAGGCTTGAGAAAAACAACTGACCATATTCACCAGTATTATTACTGGGAATTGATTAACTACGGTGTCACGGATCATCTGGCTTGTTGCGTGGAGTACCAGCTGCATAAACCACACAAGAATACAACTGGATACTGACTGGTCTGACCTGGATTCGCCTGGCACACGGTGTCCATTAAAAAATGATGGGACCGCTGGCAATGAGCTAGGGAGTCAAGTACATCATAGTTGCTATTGACCATCTGACAAGATGGGTCAAAAAAAAGCCCTAACCAGAGTTGACGCTACCAGTACTGCAAGTTACATCCTGGATCAAGTAGTATACCAGCATAGATCTCCGCAAGTCCTACTGAGCGACAACAGGACCAACTTCACATTTCATGTGATCCCAAGGCTAAATGAAATAATGGGGATCTGAGGAGTCATGTCAGTACCATACTGTCCAGAGACGAATGGACTGGTAGAATTGGTCAATGAGACGCTGACCATGACGCTGAGGAAGCTAGTCACAGGGAGAACTTCTGCATGGGGGAACATACCTGAGTTTGGTGATGTTTGCCTACAACATTAGTCATCATACTGCGATGGGAAAGACTCCATTTGAATTACTATATGGGAGGAAGGCCGCGTTGCTGCCAATATTATATTCAGTAGTAGAACCTACATCAGGGATGAGTACTGAGCAATACTTGAACTGACTGATGAGTATCCTGTTCGATATGCAATTGCAAGCATTCAATACCACCTTGAAGAAAAGGATACGACAAAATTAACAGATGACATGAACTGAACGGCATTAGAAGAATATTGAATAGGAGAAGGAGTCGCCTATTGTGATACGCATGGTTTTGGACAAAGAAACAAATTAGATGTGTTATGGTCAGGTCAGTTCAAAATAATCGCTAAAACAGCTACTAATGCTTACTCCACCAATAATCTCTTGGATAAAAGAGTTGTAAATTGAGTCCACTCTAAGTATCTAAAGCATTGGATTGAGGAAAAAAAAACTAAAGAATTCCCAAAGGACTGATGAACCATTAAGTTAGTCATGTCCTAAGATTAGGTAAAGTCCAAAAAAGGACCTCTGAACCATGGAAAACTGGTAGGTTTAAGTACCCAGGACCCAGTTTGGGGAGAAAGATGGACCTCTGAACTGAGCTAAGGTCAAGTCCCATAGGAAAAAAGAAGACTAATGATAAATTACTGATAAAAAATATTGGAAAAAAAGATTATAAAACTGCATAGATAAAAAAGCTGATATAATTTAGAATTTTTTATATTTATTGGTCGTCCTGAGTATGGGGATGATTCCGCCTATGCCGCCTTTTGGGGGAGGGAGGATGGATTGCGGTAGGAAGAAACAGCCCATCAAAAATCAATATGCAATCAGACACTTGTGAGGGAGAGACTATACAAAACCACGTTTGTTGAGCGGATGCTGAGCCCTGAGAAAGCACAACTAGGGGAAGGGAAATTGAAATGTCAGAAGATGTTAATTGCAAAAACCCAGAGTGGGGAGGAAAACAGCAATAGAGAATGAGGCAATTGGCAAATAACCCTGAGTAATCCTGATAAGGCACCAGAGCCAGAAGATTTGTCTTGAGCGCCTGCCAACGGGCTTTATCAAGGACACCAGACATGTGAGCTGGCAGCAAAGAAGGAATACTCGATGGGGGTTGTCAAATCATGCCCCCAATTAACGCCATCAGCGGAAGATAGCAATGAGAAGCTCTGGAGAAGAGATATTTGTGCAGAGAGTAAATTGCATCCTGCAAACGGCGACTATGGGCTTCACAGAAGCTAAAGCTGAATGACTGGTGGAAGCCAGGTGAGGCTGGAAGTTTCGTTGACCAACTTCAAAGAATTTGGCCAGCAAAGCGAAGAGCATAAGCAGCAGTATCCTTATCCAGAAGGTTGTCCAGATCAGAGGGATTTAGTGCTAATGTCAAAGCCTCAGTGACTTAGGCTCGAAGTTCAGCATAGGGGAGCTCAAAGTGTATGCTGTTCCCGATTGAGAGTTCAGAAACCAGTACAGCAGGTTTTAGAATTGACTGAGTCAGAAGAGGAACTCAGGGAGCAAGTCTAACCCCACTAAAAACAAATGATCCAGAGTAACTGGCATGATCTCCAGAGCATTGACAATGATGTTTGGAGCATCAGTGAAAGGAGTCAAATCCAGGAGGGTTTCAAAGTCTAACTCTGGAATCAACTGCAAAGGAAGAGTCAGCTGAGAGTTGTTTGAAACAATGGCCAGCCTGGTTTTGGAGGGATTGGTTACCATTTCCAGTAATTCGATGGAAGACTAGCCGTTTGTGCCAGACTAGGCGTATGAGTCCTGGAAGGACCATAGAAGATGTTCTGTCGAACATCCTGACTCATTTTCTGGAAGAGGCAGAGGTCTGGATCAGACAGACTGTTGAGGAGCTGCTGGTAGCAAGATTCTGAATTCGACATATGAGCTGGACTAGAGGGGGATGTCAGACTTATATAGAATTTGACATTATGCACTCTATAATCCATTAAGCACTAATTTCAGGGAAATTAATCCAAAATCAATAAAATAAGCTTTCTAAGGGAAGAATTAAGAATGACTTACAGCCAAGAGGTTATGAGCGAAATGATGAAGGTGAATAGAAATAAGTATTCTTAATCAAGCCACAAAATGAACATCAATGGCAAGAGTCTCCTGTCTATGATGAGGAGAAAATCAGGAAATCAAGGATGCCGGACCAAGAATCATGAATACAACAGCGGGTCATATGCCCTGACAGGGGAAAACTGGATCCCAGGAATAATATTGTCATGAGTAAATTGATCAGCCTGGCATAACAGAAGGTCAGGGGGACCGCGCTCTGAGAAGGCGGTAGCGAGGAGGAAGAGGAAGAATGCCATGTGCCAAAGGCCGTCCTGAGCAGCGTTGAGTATTGATGAGTGTACTCCGCTTGAACCAATGAAGTATTTGACCAGGTGTCCAAAGTGGTGTTCTTATGCCCCGGTCTTTTTCTCACTGGAAACCTAGGCAAGAGGGGTATGTGTTGGGATTTTTTTCCCATATTCCCAGCCTGCTAGATTACCTGGTGTTGCTAAGGGAAAATTCCCGAAGGCGAAGTGAATTGGAAATCAGTTGGCCCAAGTTTCAGAGGAACTACGTTTGGGGGATTTTGGGATATTCACCTGGTTGTATCCATCGGGGATTGATCTGGATGAATACCCAAGAACTCATTGGGCAGAATGGCCGATGAAAGGGGGGCATCTGATAGTGATTAACTATCAGGTGTACCAGTTAGGATTGGTTGGGTTTCATCACCAACTGATTAGGAATGAATAGTAAGTTGCGAGGTGAGTGATGCCACCTGCAACTAGCAAATCAATTGGTTGGTGAAGTACCTACCATAATGAGTAAAAAGTCCCATTACCTAAGCAGGTCGCTAGTCAATTATGGTTAGTTCACTTGGATTGAGAAGAAAACATTAGGGACACGTTTTCTGACACTTTCCATTTGAGGTCTCGAGGATGTCTGATGATGGAATCCTAGCCAGGATGTGGGAAGACCATCGCTGTTGAGATGAGGAAGGGTGATTCAATGGCAATGGCTGCCATTTCATCGAAGAGGTGTCAACTGAGGGTTAGACATCCAAATCACCTGCTATAATATTCCCTAGGATTCACTATAATAAAAAAACCAACATTTAATGAAACATTATTATTAGTATTATTAGTATTAGTAATATTGTTGATTCAGTGTATAATTAGATTATCAGTATCCATTGTGACGTTCCATCTCAAGGATATTATTGCAGAAGGCAATATTTGGAAGACTCTCAGAGAGAAGAGTGAGATCTGAGTGGGGATCTAGAAACAAAGGGAACCACAATCAGGGATAGCTGCCGACTGTGTGTTGGGCCAAAAGAGACTGTCATCAAGAGATCTTGATGAAGATCAGGTGGACAGGAATTTAGGGAACAAATCACACGAGTATGACTTATTGATTATTTAATTGGAAGTACTGGATGAAGCGTTGGGCCTAATAATAGTTCAAGCTCAACTACGGATAATAGTCTCCATACTATTATTGGATAATACAATCTATCTAATGCAAAGTGCATGAGGAAATCGAACCAGTGCAGTAAAAAGGTTACTGGGTTGACAACCAATAATCAATCCTTAAGTAAATTTTTACACCCCTGCTATGGGTGCGCTTGTATTCCTGGATCAACAAAAAGCCTATGGTTATGTTAACTGGACTTACCTTAGGGCTTGCAGCCATAAGTTTCAGCTTCCACTCGATTCATCAATTGGGTAATGTTGCTTACTAAATCAGCCACAATGGCAGTCCATGGCTCAGATTTCCTGACTTATTTGGTTTGTCTAAAGAAGATCTCCATAAGGGTTCCCCTTTAAGCCCTCTTTTGTACAAATTTATCCTTGACCCACTCCTCCTCAATGCAAATGCACATCTTGCTGGTTCTCATATGCAAGGCCTGGCACCAGTCAGGATGCTGACATCTGCTGATGAATGTATGAGCAGTATATATAATAACCATGATGCTTGCATCATTAAAACTTCCATTCAGGAGTACTCTGGGGTTAGTAATGCACCCTTAATGCCAATAAGATCGAGATAATCCTTCTTGGTAACTATCAAAATCAAAAAAGACCTGCCACCTCTGATCAGCAGCATATTCCAGCTTCACAGTCCCTTGTTTACTTACCTAGACAGTCATCATATAAAGCCCTCTTGTGCTTCCATTTGCTTTCAGTCCCGCTATGGGTTCTGTACGCCACCTTGGAGTTTGGCTGGAGTTGGGAGAATATTCCATCACCATGACGGAAAACCACATTCTAGACAAAGTAATCCAGCATATCGCTTCCCTCAGAGGCCAGCACATTAGCCTGATTGGCCGTTTAGTGGCTGAAACTTACTACTTTTGTCCATTGTTTGGTTTGCTGCGCAAACTATTGCTTTTTCACCCTCCTTCTTTGCAACACTCTATGCTCTCATTCAAGGGTGGCTATGGCTAGGCCTCCCTCTCCTTGTACGTATTGATGTCCTGTTTGGCCCACGTCACAGTGGAGGTATGGGACTTATCAACTATGTGGACCATGCTTCAGATATACTTGGCTCTTATATTGCCCAGGTAACTAATCCCATACACCCTACCCAACACTGGTCTCACATGGCATGGTCCAACTTTGCCCATGTTCTTCGCCTTCAAAATCCAGACCCCTAATTCAATAATCAACTATCTGGCTTCCCACCTCTCTAACGCAGGTCCTCACGGGCCCTGCCCACTCCAAGCAGATACTCCTGATTATGTGTATCACATATTAGAGGATCCAAATCAGTAGTCACACCCCTCAGAGAGGTCTCTGCTCCTCTTTACACCCAAGGAGTGCGTTGGCAAGTTGTTTTGCACAACACATTACCTCGCCATCCAAGTACAATTGCCCATGGTGACTATCTTGACATGCTGGACATCCCTTACTCTTTGGACATCCAGAAGGTCATTTGGAGGTATGCTCACCATCCTATATTGCAATCTAAGGTTCGCGCACAAGTATGGAGATGCCCTGAAGAGGGTGTACCACACTGCTGAGCGGTCCAACGCCCCTCAATTTTCATGTTCAGTGTGCAACCAAAATGGATCTTTAGTCCACCGTCTTGAAGTTGTCCGCCATTTCAGACAATCTAGCGTAATGCTATGCATCTCTTCCGCCAGGAAACTGTTCAGGCTTTCATCCTGTCTAAAAATCTTCTCTCCTAACATGAATTCCCCCATTCCTTCTTCTCTTCATGCTTGGTTGTAGTATTTACATTATGGATGATACATACCATTGTCCTGGACACTTTTTCTGGCACTTCTCTCGCCTTTTTTGAAGCTGTATGTCGCTTTCATTCCAACTTAATGGACCTCTTTCAAGCATGGCTGTTTGGCCCTCTGCCATCACGCCAACAACACCAATTGGTTTCCTCCTGGTTCCCTATTTGGTTACTAATTACAAACCTTTATTTCACTTGTGTTCTGTATTGGCACAAGCCTTTCCTGACACCTCCCCTCTTCCTAACAATGGCAGTCCCTCTGGTGACAGGAGATAGCACTGAATCATCTGAGGCGTCTTTTCATTTGTCTTTGTGTTTCTTTCTTGCTTTACTGGAAGTGTCCCTCCCCTGTCTGGCCTTCACCAAACAAATTAAGATTATATTAGCTCTCTCTATAGCACCATTAGTAACAGGGTTGTAAGTGACAGCGAAGTATTTTGTAGAGTTTAGAGAAAAAGTTAATACTTGTATCAATTAAGGGATTAAACTAATTTATTATTAGATATTAACACCTTTAGACTTCCATACTGAGTGATAAAATGCTGAAAAGAGGAATAGTGCGGTGTCCTTGGCTGTGGCAGTAGGCAAAGAGCTAGCCTCTTCCCGCTTGGCTAAATGCTCTATGGCTATAATAATATAGCGATGGCCATGAAAGTCAGTAGGCAAGGGATCACAACATCAATGCTCACTTGATTGAAAGGTCCAGAGGAGCTAAAGCCTAATGTTAAATTCTTGGATATGGGTTTTTTTGATGCCTTCATGTCAATAAAGACTCCAGAACACTATAATAAATTTTATTACATTATCATAATGCTGGCAATCATGTAATCATTAGTAGTCTTCTTTACTGCTCCCTGACCTATAGGTGGTTATTTTATGGATTACACTTTTCCTAAGGAAAAATGGATAGATGTGGTGACCTTTTCCAAATTATATATTGCAAGCCTTCTAATAACTGAGTCTTATAAGTATTTCATTTAGGTTTTGATTGAACCTCAAGGAACTCGTAAAGCCACATTTAAGTCAGTCAATAAATTCATATAAGTAATCTTTTTCAGCAGTAAAGTGGGTTAGAATAGTTAAGTAAGTAATTATATTAACATTTCGTGGATAGAATAGGAGGATGAACGATTGTAAAATCATAGTTTGAAGTTTTAAAGCATACTGGCAATACTTTCATAAGGATCTTTCATTCGCTGAAACCAGCATAGACAAGGAACTATTAGTAATAATAATAAAATTTGTTCCATAGAGAAAAGGCTGATAATGCTTAATATCTAGATTAACAGCTATACACTCCATTTCAGTCCCACTATTATTTCCCTTTTGACAAGGCCTTACTATCTTAGGCAACCATATGGTTAACTTTTTTAGCATCATGCTAGGATAAAATAACTCCAACAGCCACATCACTGGCTTCAGTGAATAACAAAAAAAATAGAAAATGTAGTTTACTAGGGCTGTTGAGGTTGATAGAGCCATTTGTATGGTGCTAAAGGTTTTTAATGCACTATATTGCATTATAAAGGCATATTTTTATGTAGCAAATATAATTGGGGTTCAGCAAATTTAACAAAATGTGTAATATATTGCTGAAAAATACTAAAATCCCTAAAAATAGCTTGATATCACTTAAGCTCTTTTAGATGGGCCATTTTCTTAAGGTTAAGAACTTTATCCTAAAGAAGTTAAATTCCCTCCTTGGTAACACGAATTCCTAGCAACTTAATTTTCTTCTAAAAAAGAGAGCTTAGTATGATTCATTTTTAATGAGGTTTTTATGAGTTTATAAAACACTTTACATAAATTATTAACATGGCTTTGAGGGTCTGTGAGAAACAGAGATATCATCTAAATAGACAAATAAATAGATAATTTTAAAATCACTCTGTTGGGATTTTCCCTGGGCTAGGTGAAAGCCTTGTCCAGGGGAAGGATCGATACCCCCATTCAAGTGGCGTAAATCCCAAATGGCCTAATAGATTTGATCATAGGGGTCAAATCTTTATAAGCAAATAACCAAATTTGAGACTTCATATAAATTACTCTGAATTTGAGGAAACGTTATATCCCTTTCCTTGAGACATGTGACCTGGGGTATCACTTGACCTGGTCACAAGGGCGGCGAGATCTGAGTAAGGTTCAGAACAATGGGCAATCCAGAAGACCAGGTGAAACCCTACATGGATGGAGCCACAACGATCCTTGAGGCACTGTGTCCCCACACTCCCTATAAAAAGCAACGCATGTTAGCATAATAAAGTACTTTCATTCATAGGATATAAGTTTATCTTATTTTTATTTGAGTTCATTTTATATAAAATGACTAAAGTCTCATCCATCATCGCGTCCAGAGCCGCCCCTATCCTCTCAGCTGACCCATGCCCCATGCAGTCAGCCTACTTATTGGGTTCCCTAGCATTAGCACCAGCGATTGCATCTGGGGGAACCCAATACACTCAGAATGACATCCATGGCGCTATGGAAAGTGGTGGGGTTCTATAACTTTTATGTCATACAAGTGGTCTCAAATAATCTCTTCTAGGCTATAAAACGCATTTTAATTGATCTTCAAATAAGGGATTTGGCAATTTTTTATTGGCTGAATCCATAGAATAAAGTAATTAGAGCCATTTAATAACGGAAGAGAAACAATAATTTGATGAAGATTCAGCTGTGCTTCATAGTAGAGTATTTCAACTTGTGGAGTTTAATCCATGACTACCAATGTCTCACATCCTTATTTTAATGAGCAATAAGGGTGAAGCCCAAGTATTAAGTGGTTTTAAATATTCAGCCTTGATAAATTATTTGAGCTCTGCATCCACTTGAGAATATTCCGCTTTTTGATTCATTTAGGGCCAGGTTCATAAAGGAGCAGAATTTTCAGTGTCCACATAATGAGCTAAATTCTTTGTCTTTCCCAAAGTTATAGATACCAGTGGAGAAAAATGTCATCTTACTCAATCTACTAGTTTCTAACTTCTTCACGCTAAAACGTAGTCATGTCTTCCCCAATTTATGCTCATAGGCTGTAATATTAAATGTATCATATGACAAAGACCCATAAGGTCCCAAATTTTTGCAAATCATCGATTTGATAGCTGGTATAAATAAAACAATAGTATTTGGCGTTTTTCACATAACAACGCTATTTTTGGGAAACATGTTACCACCAATATGGAAATAGTACTATTATATGAAGGCTCTAGTATTTCAGGGCAAGTAAAAACATCCTTACAAAGGTATTATACCCTCCTTTAATCTCCAATATATGACCAGCCAGTATGAAAATATGTATCTGGTATTTACAATAATCTGTGAATGATGAGGGATATTAAGCTTCCTGGGAGAAAACAAATGCATGCCCTCTTCTATATCAGGCATAGATGAAATCTAGTCTTAGGTCCTAGAACTTAATAATCAATATGATGTTTATTTTGGTCATCCTCAAGTAGAACTGCCTTCTTATTAAGTATTCTTTCTGGCTTCTGGAAGCTAAAACACAAGGGTCAGTAAATATCTTAATAAGAGATATATTTCCTGCCATATAATAATTATGAACTCATTTTATATACTAAGTGCATGACTATAAATCATATCTTTGGATGTTGAGCACTATAACAGGGGCAGTATGAGGTAGCTTGCAAAAATAAAACGTCAAAGATGAATATGACCAATGATTTTAGTGCAATAAGTTCCAGCAGTACCAGTTCTGCTATTTGGTCTAAGTTAAGAGCAACCTTAATTTATTTCATATTTTTGTAGATATTACATTAACAAGAGACCCAGTATCTTTTTAGTAAGAGGTTTGACCTAGTATACTTGCCCTTCCACTCTGGTAAAATACTTTGAAATTGTGGAGACAAGATCATAAAAGATGTTCTCATCAGGGTGGATTTAATATACACTCTAAACAAGAGTAGATAGATCCCCAATCATTATTATCATCAGTCAACTTGGGTCATCTGTAAAGTACTTTTACTGAAATAGGTAGTATTTGGTTTTCAGGGGCCTTAATAGAAGTATGAGAAAGTTGAATCTCAGCAAACGCGTCAACATGAAAAGCCTCTTCCTTTATGTTGACTGCCCTTTTCCGTCTCATCAATATTACTTTTATACCAATTTCAGCTAGGTTATATTGACCACTAAAATAAGTACAAAGCATGGTTTTTTATTCTTTTTTAATGAGGCATCTTAAACATTAGGTTCTTTAGTAAAAGAGGAACCAAAAACATTATCTTTGAACAGTGCTGAAAGTGATATGATTAGCACTTTTTATAAAGTACACTGATAAAGTTTTGCTTCAATGCTTTTGTGTGTAACTTCAGCTCTGGTCTTAAAAATAAGGCTGATTGTAAAGCAATGATGGAATCGTCTACCACGATTTTGTTATTAGAAGTAAACATCTGTGACTTATAGGAGCAGCAATTTAACAATTTGTGAGTGATTTTCCATTTTCAACTGAATGGCTAAAAATTCCTGTTTTTGATTGGCTATGAGTTGATCACTTCCAAGCTCCTTTATCAGCGCCTCTAGCGCTCATGACTAAGTTTTTAATTTTCAGATGAGAGACTATTATATCGTGAGCAACTTTAATAAGACAGTTGGAGGGGTGCTACTATTTTTGTTTATATGCCTCTTCCATAGCATCTTCATAAATGTATATAAAAACCATATTCGCTTCTCATGGCACAAACTTTTCCTTAAAAGTGGGTTTAAACCCAGTAGCAGAATCAGAGGTTGATAAATACTGACGTATGTGTTACAAGCCATGTTAGGTTTAAAATTGATGGTAGGTTATCCGGAATATTGGCTTGATCAAACAGAGCTTGCATTTTTTGTACGCCCTGGAGTTATTTCAAATGATATGATACTATATATCTAAGGCTTTTTAAACTATTTTTTCCTTTAATGATTATACCTATTTTTTGCCCATTTAAATTACCTTCAGTGACATTTGACTAATACTCAGGTTCTCAATATTGTGTTTCATAGCGGTCTTTTGTTAATCCACTTTATAAAAACTAGGCCAGCTTGTCCTTTTAAATGCTTTATAAAACTAGTTCCTCAGAAAAAAATTTATAGAGTTACATTGGGATCAAGAGGTTTTCCATTTTGGACATCTCCACTAATCTGAGCCACTGCTTATTTATGATTCTAAATGATCTATACCCATTTTAAAAGTAAAATACGTTAAGATTTAGGGTCATCAGCAATTTTTATAGGTATATGATCCAAGTGGTTCAGGTGGACCATAGAGTCCAGATAAGCCAATTAATCCTATAGTGACTTGGGACCCAGGGGCCAGGAGGCCCCAATCTTAAGGGAGTTTAGAAAATTCAGTACAACCATGATTTCTAGTGGTTCTGGAGGTCCATGTGACCCAGCATGTCCAATGGAGATTCAGGGGTGAGATTCTTATTGAGATAGCTGATAGTAAAAAAAGAAGTATAGTCTCATCAAGTTGTGCCATCCATTGATTTCAAGTAGAATAAATAAAAATAGAAAATTTATTGGTCATAGTGGAGTGGCATATTTTATTTTGAACTTAGTTTTCAGCAAGAATTTCATCAAAATACAAGGTTAACTGATTTTTCAAGAGCTTAGATCCATAAATTAAACTGAGCCACCTGATGAAAACCTCATTTACTAGTCCACGGTTATATATAATAACATCCCTTTTTCACTGAATATGGAGGAAGCAGAGTTATAAAAATCTAACAATTTGAGTTTAGATTCTTCAAGAGTTAAAATTTCTGCATCATTTTTTGATTATGCAGTCCTACAATTTGCAGTGTATTATATACAGTACTATTATAAAATAGCATAAGTATTGATCCGTTAGAGTACCAATTTAAGCAGCAGATTAGTTTAAGTATAGGTATATAAATTATATAAGCGATATACAGTTGAACCCTTTGGTCTGCGTGATCAGTCATTTTTAGATCATAAATACCATTAAGTAAAATTCTGATGATATTAGTATTGTTGCCCACTCTAATTTGATTTGCCATGTAATTAATGCCAGAAATAAAGTAAAGTCATTTTCTTCATGAAAAAACAGAACAAATAAATTACTTGGCAAGATCTTGGTTTAGGTATTATAATGAGCCAAAGCCCACTACATCAGAAAAAACACAAGAAAGCTTGGAGGAGCCAAAAAAGTCAAAAGCCTAGGTCTTGACCAACAAATAGTTTAATAAAGTAAAAAATGGGCCGCGTAATGCAGTCCAAAAATGATATCAAAACCAAGATGGGGGCTCTCTTTTTTAGCACTAATGGTTCCCAACCCAATAGGGGGAGCTGCCACGCTTCTTTATTTACAAATGAATCAAACAAAGAATTTTTGTAAATGGGACCATCTAGTACTAAAAAAAGAATTTTTGTAAACAAAAAAATCATAATATAGCCCTTAAGTTATCAGCCTAGGAAGCCATATCAGAAGGCGAGGAAGCTTTGGGGAAACTTTTGTCCATTGCCCATTTTAGCTGGCGGACCATGGCGGACAACATAGGGGTAGGGGCATCAGCGACATGGGGCATGAGGAGTTATAGCTGCAGGTTTTCTTTGTTTATGATGCCAGCGGTATCCATCGCCTCAACATATTGAGCAAGTTGATGCTCAGCGAAAGTGATGAGAGTCAGCACACAAGTGAAAGACTTGATGCGCTTTTGGGTTTGGGGATAGTTGGGGTCAAAAAGAGAGGTTTTTGTCGCGTTGATGCAAGCGTGGCTCGCACCAAAAGCAAGCTCCTCAATTTCATATTTATCATCTTCATTGAAATCAGAAGGAAAAATTTGGGATGGAAATACCCTCAACTAGGGATTCCATCACCCCATGGAGATGCTGGTGGAGGAGGGTGTTGGCAGGATACAGCTGTGGCTTCCAAAGCCATTTGATTGATATTTATATAATTTGGAAAGCCACTTTTAGATCAAAAATGGCAGGGGCGCAAATTGGGAGGATCAATAAAAAACTCATCCAATGCGAAATCTGGCTTCACGTTGTATGGCCAGTCACTATCATCAATCCAATCGAGACACTTGAATGGATTAATATCAGCTAGCGCTGGCCCAGCCACAGGAGTTGGTATGATGGCGGAACCTTATTGGCTATGAACAGTTGACCACGGCAGCTCAGCTGAAACTTTTTCAGCCATTGACTCAGGATTCCGTAACCTGGCCAAATTATTCAAATTTTTTAAAAATTTTAAATTCTGATTGGCTGCTGCTTTTGAAGCAGCGACAGAATTACTAAGGGTGGGGGTGGGAGGATCACGCCCCATTTGAAAAATTTGGGCGAGGCAGCCTCTGGGGAGGCGCCAGAAGGAGGGGCAGCAGAAGAGGTGGAAGTGGAAACTGTGGGGCACTTGTGCTTCGAGTGGTCAAGCTCAAAGCACAAGAGGCAGATGGCGCGGCCATTTTTGACGCGCGCCCAAAAGGATGATCAGGGGCAGACCTGATCACAGTGTGGGGAATTGTGAGATAGATATCACAATTAAATGGGCGGATCATCATGAAGGCACAAGGGCCTGCCAGATGATCTGCCCACATGGGGCACCACAAACTGCAACACAGGGTCTGCGCCATAAATGGCCAAACCCTCTGTGAGCTCATGGTGGAGGCATTCGGGGGAAAGGAAGGAGGGCAACCTGGTGAACTGGACCACCAAAGTGGCCTCATCTGGGAGCTAGGTGCGAATGGTGGGCAAAGGAATTTTTATAAATTAATGGCAGCTTGGCTGCTGCCACTGCATCAGCTTCAGAATGGAAGTAGAGGTTGAAATACCCTTTATAGGGGTGGAAGTTGATATAGCTGTTGGGTTTGAAAACTGCTGTGGCATCTCGATGATGGCTGCACTTGCATATGGGAAGAGATTTCCATATTTGACCTGGAGGCCAAAATGCAAATTGCCTCATGGGAGCTCCAAAGGGCTCCAAAGCACTGCCTGAAAGCTTTTGAGGAGGTGGGCCAAGTCCTGAGGGGGACATAATGCCAGGTAGCGTTGGGAGGGCTATCAGAGCCAGCATGGGCATGCCTCAGTGGCAGCTGAAAGACACCAGATGGCGGCGCACCGCCACCCCAGGCTGGGGCAGCAGGCATCGATAGCATTGACATTGGTAAGCTTTGGCTTGATAGAGCAGTCATGTTTTGTATTTTTTAAAAAATCCAAATTTTGCTTCAATTTAGGTATCTAAGCAAAAGAAAGATAACTGAGAGGCAATATTTTTTATTATTAGGTGGTCCCAACCTAAAGGGGTGAACTGAGAGGCAACATTATAAAGTCAAAGCAAGGGTTTGCTGAGCTCCGCTAAGGTGGGTGCTCTTTAAGTTGCAAAAATAGCAAATGCCACAATTTGTAAAGGCAAGAAATTAAAAATTAATCCCTTGTAAGATGGAAGCATTATTAAGTGGCAGAGTGGCTGAGGGCATTGAGGCACACCAGAGTGCAGGCATGACATGGGCAATGAAAGAGGTGCATTGGAAATAGCTAAAGGAATGGGAAGGAGGGGAGCTGCAGTCCTGACATAAGGCAGAGGCAGCAGGCGCAGAAGATGGTGAGTGTGGCAGGCACACCAAAGGCAGGTGCAGTGGCACAACAGAAGTGGGTGCAGTGGGGACATCTGAAGCTAGGAAGGTAGAGGGAAAGTGGCAGCGCAATGGCTGATGAAAATGTCATACTTGACAGAGGCGGTCAAGGATGGCACTTTTGAGGCATGCCGACATTTTAATGTGGTACTTTAAAGGGGGTGACATATAGACAATAGGTTAATGTAATGAGCCAAATTTTACTACATCAGCCAAGCACAGATAGAAATAGTGGAGCGAAAATCAAAGGCATGAGTCACATCCAACAAAACGTTTTGTGACATTATTAAATGACATACTAGTAGAGACAGACTGTATGAATAAGGCAGAGCGTTAAGAGGCCAAGAGGAACAAGCTGATGAACATGCCTGACTGAAGCATGCCCTGGACCAACGCTGGGTAAGGACAAAGTATGCTCAAATTGGTTCAGGGGGTGCGCGTGATGGATATGGGGCGTTACATCCTTGGCCTTGTGGTGCATCAGTTATTTATTAAATGGTGATGTGATGTTACATTTGCTAGAAAAATGGGGCTTTGAATCCTGTCTTGTTTATCATATTATTAAATTGGGCAAAATCCAATTGCAGTAAATCACCTAAGTGTGAGTATACTCGAGCTATAGTACCATAAAGGATGGTGGTTTGCGCATATCTGTTGGATTGGGTGCATTGCATCGCCCAATAAGAAATGACCTTCCTGATTCTTTGAAATTATTGTTTTACGACCAAGCTTCCTTGTTGGTCATATGGTTAATAATAAACCCCTTTTGCTTTGTTTTATCTATGTGTATTTGTTTTATTCTCTTTTCTGACCTCATGAGGTCATGTATAACAAAATTTGTGCAACCCTCGTCCTGGGGCACTCGTGCACCATTCTCCTTTGCTGTGTCCTGGTTCCCCACTTGTTAGCAGGTTGTTCCCAGGTTGTGGGATAAGGCTTTCCCCACTACCTCTCTTGGAACGGGAGCGTCACAGATATGCTCTTGACATTAGATGACCAACTAACTATTTGGTTTTGTTGGATTTTATTCTGTGTGGGTTTTTCGCTCAGTAGTGATGAGGTTCTTTGGCTGTGCACCGTTGTTTTGATTATTTTGGCCAAAGTGTTATTGTTCACTTTGTCTGTGTGCCAGCTAGTCATTTCTCTTGTTACTGCTCTGGTGCGACTTCCGCCCTTTCTGCATTACTTGGTGGGTTTAGACTGTTTGAGGCCCAGTTGCTCAAGTATCCAATTTTCCCACTGCTTCCTTTCAATATGATAGAATGTACCCTTGTTGGTCCTCTCATGGCTTTAGTGGCTGCGTCAGTTTATACCCGGGGCTCCTGCCTGGGTGTTTCAAGTTTGAGAAATTGTTTCAAGTGTGTCAGAGGTGATTGAGGTTTGGAGCGCACCCTGTATGAAGGGTAACCCAAGTTTGCTGCTTTCCAAATCTTCCATGTATTGTGTGTGAATGGTGAGTTGTGCACCTTTGATTCCCCTATTTTTATTAATCTACTTGGATTACATGCTTACCTGTGTCTAATGTCATTAAACCGTCATTATGCCATTCCTCTTTGGCCACTCTGGCAAGGAACGCCCTAGTAGGGTAAGCTCCCCCTGCCAACTTTGATCATCAGATTGAAGCTCATTGAGGTGATTTCCCCACACTAACCTAAAAAGGGCTAGGTAATTAGTTGTTTTTGTTTTATCTGGGGGCTCTATAAGTATGGGACCATAAAACTCATTTGCAGCTCAGAAATGGGAGGAGTCTTATTCTTCCATTCCTTCAGTTTTGATGGAACTTGAAGGCGAGCAGGGGTCTAGCCCTGACTTTTTGTAATACTTTTATGTCAATTCTGCTGCAATGATGTCACCCATGGCGGCCCCTATAGATATGGCGCTCAAAACTATGGGGTTTTCTCTGAATGGAACAGGGCTTCCTACTGATCCTTTCTCTGTTTTGGAGGAATTCGAGGGTTTGACAAGTCTATCCCCAAATCTAAAATAAATCGTTCACCTGTTAAAAGTTTACCCTTCACACACATTCCTGCAGTGCCATCAGAATTATTAATAAAGGGCCTAGTGGTGAAGGCTTTAGATAGTGATGAAAAGCTGGCTATCAGATCAGGTATGGTGCGATGGCTCCAGAAAACGCGTTTTATATTGCAAAAACGAAAATTTAAACGAGCCATTTTTCAGCTCTTGTAGTTCTATAGTGAAACTCATTTCTGAGTACCATATTACCCCTGAGAATCCGCGCTTGACCCTCACTATGATTTTCAGGAAACAGGGGGTAGAGAAGGAACTGTTTACAATTTTCAGATAAGTATGCTATTGCTGAGGGTAGTGTGAGGTATTTGTCCTCAGTGGTGAGGGTGTCCAACTATCCCTCTCCTTTTTTGATAAAAAACATATTTTGGGGGCATGATTATGCCTGATGAAGATTTTAGTGGAGATAGGTCGTTGGCTTTATCTGCAATGAATAAAGACTATCTGGTTATTTTTTGTCTACTACCCTTTCTCCTCCTTTAATGAAATTCAGCACAACTATTTTGGTGGAAACAGGAGCCTCTGAGAATCTTATTGAAGAAGATCTAGATAATACCTTGAGTTGAACTACTTGTCTGGTGTTATGGTTAATGTAGGGGCCTCCCAGGGTATTCCCACGCTGAAGGTTCATGGGTTGGTGTATTATCAATTTGGCGAGTACCATACGGCTGACCACTTTCAGATAATCAAAGACATTATGTACCCAATTATTTTGGAAGTGGATTGGTGGCGAAGTTTTGATGTCAAAACTAACCTGAAAGCCAATAACTTGGCGTTATCTTAATTAAATGGTCAGAGATTCAAAGCCCCCTTGTCAGAAGCTAACCCTAGGGCAATTTGCTTTAAAGGCCAAAGGTTCACAAGCTCACCCTTGCACCTTTGCTGAAGCCCATTTTGGAGGTACCCTTACCTTCCTGTTTGGAAGGGTTAGGATTTTCATTTGATGCGGCTTCTGCCAGTGTTTTGCCAGCTCACTTGGTTTTTAGTTTGTAAATTTCAAACTTAATGTTGATCTGGTGCGTATATCTTCTCTCATTTACCCTTTGACCTTACGGGAGGAAGCAGCCTTAGACGTGTTGGTTAAGGAGCAGTTAACTAAAGGAGCTATATTTTAGCGTACCTCTCTAGTATGCCTCACTTCTCATTGTGAAAAAGGAAGATGATACTATACGCCTGTTGGTGGACTATGGAAACCTGAACATCACGATACCAGATTTACATCACATCTCAGTAAATTCACAAATTACACATTGTGTGGAGAAGGCTTGAGTCTTTCTAAACCGGATTGCTTGAACAAGTTTAATCATATTTGTATCAAAAAAGGGCAGGATTGGCTCACCGCATTCCATACCAGAAAAGGTATTTTCCAGTTTCCAGACATGCCATTTATGCTTAAAAATGTGCACGCTATTTTTTAATGACATATAGATGTGGTTTTGAGGGATCTGATGAGAATGTGCGCATTGGCCTACATGGATGACATTCTGGTGTTCTCCCCTAATCAAGCATCCCATACAATTCATCTGCGTCAAGTGGTTGATCATTTTATGGCAGCCAACCTAACGCTGAAAATAAGTAAGTGTGAGTTCTTTAGTTCCCAGGTCACCTTTCTGAGCAACGTCATATTTGACAAAGGCCACATGATCAATCCATATAAGGGGAAAGAGATTTTGAGTGGCCCACCTCAACTTTGATTTAGGAATTGAGGAGCTTTTTGGGGACTTTCACATTCCTTAAAAAATTCACGCTAAGTCTTTCTGAGGTAGTGGTGCCTTTTTATAAGGTGAGTGAGGCAAAGTTCTCCAGTGGTCCTTTTCCCTGGATGATTCCTTCCAAGTAGTGAAGTGCACACTTCTGTCCACATCATTTCTTCACCATGTGGACTCTGAAATGGAGTTTATCGTGGCTACTGATGCTTTTAACTTTGCAATAGCAGCTTCTTTGTTGCAAGTGAGTGAAGTTGGAGTGGATTATCCTGTGGGATACTTTTCTAGGAAAGTGTTCATTCTTGAGTTTAACTACGCCTTTTATGACAAGGAGTTATTGGCAGTGGTGGAGGCGCTGAAATATTGGCGTCATCATTTTCATGGCTCTTCCCAACCCTTCCATATTTGCACAGATCACCAAGCTCTATTGTAGTATTCGCGCCCCTCATGTCCTGACCCCATGGCAAATCGCTGGCATGATACCCTGGCACAAATTGTGTGTCAGACATTCTCCTTCTTGACTTTTGAAAAAGAATGTTGGAGGTAAGAATGCTCCCAAATCTGCTACCATGATTGGCCCATCACCTGTCTGATCTTTAAATAATATTGTGGTTATCAATGATATGAGTACCAACGGTGAAAAGACCTTGGCGGATTCTTGGTGGAATCCTAACTATTAGGAAAATATGGTTTATAACCAAAATTGGCTTAATAAGGTAAGAACTGATAATAGGATTGCTCCAACTTCTCAGCCAAATTTGAGGTGTTCATTACCACATGGGTCTGATCACCTCCAAGGTGAGAAGATTTTACTTGATAATGATTGGGTGCAAATTAACAAATCATTACCACACAAGTCTGACCACCTCCAAGGTGAGAAGATTTTACTCGACAATGATTGGGTGCAAATTAACAAATCATTACCACATGAGTCTGACCACTGAGGTGGGGAAATTTATCTGGTGAAGATAAAATTTACCACACATGGGTCAGTTTTGCCTCAAAATATTTATCTTCAATCTGATAGGCCAAAAGCCTATATTTCCTAATTTGGATGACTCAGCTTTATAATACTTTAGCCCCAAATACCCATGGTCCTGGGATTTGAACTAGTTTAAATAGGAAATACTAGTATCAAAAAAAGGACCTTTTTTGGCTTGCCCCGCTTAAACAATAAAAAACATAAAAAACTTTAACAAAGCGTTATTTATTACTTTTATTTAAAAAGTAAGTTTCTCACTTTAACAAAATATTTGTGGCATCCGTCGGTGGATCCCACAAACTGGTGCTCACTACAGGGGATCACCCTGAATACTTTGATAAAGTATTAAAGCAATGGAGAGTGTCACCCGTTGGGTGCAAAATGGGGAAGGGACTGAAGATGATGATTGAATGGACAGCCCTACCACTTTGATGTTTGGAGAAGAACGATTTGAGCGCATATTAATACCTGAGTCTCATTGCATCACCTGGCCAGCTACTGAAGCCGTGAGAGACCTTACTCATGGTATCCTTAACCCTGGTGACATTGCATCTCGTGCAAAATGAGCGTTGTTGGTAGAGGAATGCCACTTGTTTCTCTATGAGACTAGTGTCCTCCCAGAGACCTATGGTCAGCTTACAAATTTGACCACCTACATATGCAAGTTTGCTCACCCTGCCTTGGTACACATGATGCATCTCTTAGCTGGACATCACGAAGAGTTACATCAACACCTAGATACTCATGCAGCTCTGAATTTAGCTTATGATAAGTTGTACCAACTGACCTCCAAACATCTTGGAGCAGTCAGATCTGGTGTGGAAGCTAATTGTAACTTCATCATACAGCTGCATGACTGACTTACTACTATGGACACTGGGATTGTAAAGTATGTTGAGGAGGCCATGAAGATATTCTGGGATGAACTGAACGCTTCCACCGCTAGCACCCGCTCGTTGTTGGAGGAGTTTGCTAATGAACTTGAAAAACATAATGAGCAAATGCACCGGGACCTTTTAGCCCCCAACTCCATCCCTCAAGAGGAATATGAACAGCGTGTGGCTGTGGTGGAGTGACAGTTAATTCAGGCCTTTTCGCGTGTTGATGAGCTTGAACGCCATCTGTTGCTTGAACCATCTAGCGCCACCTCCACCCTTGCGGCCAAGGTTGTTCAGCTAGAAAAGGAGCTAGCTCTCAAAGCTTCATTTGAAAATACCAAATATTTGGCACGTCGCCTGACTGAATGCAAAACTGAAGCAAAAGTGGTAAAAGCTTCGCTGGATAGCCCTGTGCTGTTGAAGGAAGTATTTAGTCAATTAACGCAGGTTGAGCGGAAGTATGAACAGATTAAGGAGGGAGTACAAGGCCCCAGCTCCCACTCTTCGTGACGATGAAGGGTGTAAACAAATGAAAGAAGAGCTGAAGAACCGCGTGGAAGCCGTGGAAACTGCTCAATTAAACCTAAGCTCGCTGGTGTCACAACTCCATTTTCAAGTCAATGCAATGGAGAGCCGAGTGGAAGATCTTGAAACTCATAAATTAGGGATTGAAGCTCAACTGAGACTATGTGAATCTGGGCCCCTAGAAGCCCTCTCCAAAATGGAAACCCAGCTCGAAGCCATGCATGACCAGTTTGATCGCCTTTCATGGACCTTTGACCAGTTAAACTACCGCTCTGAAACCCCAGAAACAGAAGCTCCAGCTATTCATACCCTTACCAGGGGTGATTTTAGTTCATTCAAACTGACGTTCAAAGACAAGTTTATCCCCGGTGAGGGCAGCATTGCTTCATTTTTATATGTCTATGAAGCAGCTATGGAAGGGGCAACGGATTGTCAGAAGGCCAAACATATACTTTCCTGTTTGGGCCGCATGGCACAGGAGGTGATGGTCCCACATATGGATGCTCTTAGCACCTGGTCCGAGGTTAAAGAGGCCCTCATAAACACGTTTTGGTTCAAAACAGGCTTTAAGTATGAAAAAGCAAGCTTTTATGCGTATGAGTATCCAAAAAGGAGAGTCAGTGGTTGCTTTTGTGGAACAATTTTATATGGAAGCCCAGACATTGTTAACTTCAAAGATGTTGACTTTGGATGATGCTGTAGCCGCCGTTTTGACTGGAGTGGCTTCTTACCCTCCGCTAGTGATGCACATCACCTCAGTTAAACGCTATTTCCATACCATTCAAGACATCAAGGAGGCGTTAATAGATGTCGCTGATTTCCATAAGCCCAAAGTTTCACGTGGAGCAGTATCTCATCCTCGCGTTTTAACCATTGAGGATTCAAAGCCTAAGCCTTGGGCCCTAGCTATTGAAGACAAGAAGGAGCCCCTTCAGATAATGGGCCCTGAAGAGCAAAACCCCAAAGCAAAACGTCCTGAACGCCCTTGGTGCAAATACTGCTACAAGTTTGGACACAAGGAGGCTGTGTGCTGGAAAAAGAAAGCTGACGCCGAGGAACAGGAGCAGGGAAAAGTAATGTCAGCGTAGGGAAAGGCACACCTATTGCTGACAAATCTCATGTGCCTGACTCATTTAAACAACTTATGCCATTACCTCGCGTTACTAATACCCCTGGGGATGATTCTGAGGGGGAACAGATGAGGTTGGCTATTTTGTTGTAGGAGTACCTGCTGAAGTGGAAGTCCCCAATCGCTTAAATGCTGGAGGAGTAGATGAGTCCATCATACCTGAAGAGACATATCTTCATCAAGTTGTAGGGGAACTGGCCATTATCAATACTACCAGCGATGCGGATGAGGTGTTGTCTAACCTTATTCGCCCTCTCCAGCATGGCCATACCATGCAGTCCATCCTGGAAAATTACCCCAAGACCGCGTGCAAATTAACCTCCACTTTTCATCTTAAGGAGGTCTTAGCGCTATCGCCCACTTTTGGGGGGATACTTACAAAGGTCAAAGTGGTTATCCAAAAAGTTTGGGTGATGGCTATCCTAGATACAGGCTCCCCAGTGAACGTAATCTCTTCCAAGTTGATGAAAAAGATCAAACTTGCACCTGACTTAGAATATAACCAAGACTTTGGAACCGCTGGTCCCAACAACACCCGCGCACTTGGTGCTTACTCATCCCTTCCCATTTGTATTGGGAAGCTTATTCTATTGGCCCCTGCAGTGGCTTTGGATAATAATGCTTATGATATGCTTATAGGTACTCAGTTTATGATTGAATATGAAGGTATTATCAATATGAAGCAGGGGTTCTTGTCATTGCTCAATTATGAAGTCCCTTAGTTCTAGCCAATAAAGAACCCAGCAAGAAGGAATACTCTTGCATGGTTGAGTACCCGCTTTCCGCTTTACCTATACATTATACCACCTCTGGGCAAAATACAAAAAATTGCCTGATTCCGTGGATGCTACCAAAGGTATTCCATTTTATGCGGCTGATGAAGTGGTGATTAAGCCTGGTGAACAACGGGTGGTAGACACGAAAATCACTCTTAAAATCCCTCGCCACTGTTTATTACACCTCTTAAGCATTGACGGAATTAGCCCTGTTGAGCCTCGGGTATTGCCTGGTGTTTTAGACCCAGCCTATCTGAGGCCTATTACTCTATTGTTGGGGAATCTCACTGATAAGGATATATTTGTAAGAAAGCATCAGGAGGTGGGCTGAGGGTTTTTACTCCCTGTGGAGGAAGTTGAACAAATCCACTCTATTGGCTCAATGGCAGATTTAGGCCTGCCCGCAGATAACCTGGTATGTACCTTGCCAAACGTCCATATTTGGATGAGCTGACCTCAGATGAGTTGGAGAAAGTGCATACTCTCCTGGATGAGTATAGTGATATATTCTTGAAGTCAGACAATGATTATGGCCACATGAAGGGCTGGTGCCATTCCATTGATGTGGGTGATGCCCATCCCATTAGGTCAAAACCTTATTGCAAGTCAAAGGTGGAGGAACAACAAATGAGGACGGAACTCATGCAGTTATTAGACGCGGGGTTATTAGTTCCTTCGCAAAGCCCTTGGTCCTCCCCCCTTTTGCTAATTAAGAAGAAAAATGGAGGTCATCGGATAGTTATGGACTATCGCAGGTTAAACAATCTTATGAAAAAGGATAGCTATCCTATCCCACGCATTGACGATGCCCTGGCCCAGCTTTCAGGCTCAAACTTTTTCTCTGCCATGGACTTGGCCAGTGGTTATTGGCAAATGGATCTATCTCCTCAAGATCAAGAGAAATGCGCGTTGATATGCAGTGAAGGTCTTTTCCAACCCACGCGATTACCTCAAGGGTTGTGCAATGCACCTGCCTCTTTCCAGCGTGCGATGGATCACATTTTGCAGGATCTTAAGTTAACCTGCGTTATCATCTACCTTGATGACATTACCATATTCTCAAAGTCCTTTAATGAACACCTTGATCATTTGAAGGAGGTATTCCAACGCTTACGACGCTCAACTATCAAATTAAAACCTTCAAAGTGTACTTTTTTCCAAAAGAAATTAAACTTCCTCAGACATACCATTTCTTGAGAGGGTATCCAACCCATACAAGATAAGGTTGAAGCGATTGCCAGAATGCCACCCCCCAAAAACCTATGGGATATACAGGTATTTTTAGGGATGATGGGGTATTACCATCAGTTCATCCCTAAGTTTGCCCAACTCAGCGAGCCCCTTGTTTGGTTACTAAAAAAGAATATCCCTTTTCAATGGGGCACTGAACAGAAGGCTGCCTATGAAACAATGAAGTTGCTGCTACAAAAACGGCCTATCCTAAGGCATCCCTGATTATGGAAAACCGTTTATCTTGTTTACAGATGCTTCAGACTATGCCGTGGGGCCATCCTAGCCCAATTAGATGAAAAAGGGGTAGATCATCCTGTCTCATATTTTAGTAAGATGCTATCAAAGGCAGAACGCAACTATAGTGTTACTGAGAAGGAGTGTCTTGCCATTCTACTAGCAGTGAAGCATTACCGCCCTTTCTTGTATGGGACCTCTTTCACTGTGATTATGGACCACGCATCTTTAAAATGGTTGCAAAACATGAAGGACCCTATGGGGCGGTTAGCTCGCTGGGCTCTAAAGCTCCAGCATTATGATATGAAGATTGAACACCGCGCTGGAACCTGCCACATGAATGTTGATGGGTTAACTCGGCTGCCCATCCTCCACTTAGATAACAGTGAAGCGGAGCGGCTGTATGATCTTTTAATGACCCCAAACGACTGGGAAGATGAGGATGAGCCTGTACAGAGGATGTTGGCCTGGCACTCCCATAACACTAAAGTAGAAAGTGGGAAGTTGTATAAACAAGTGGGGGCGAAGTGGTTGCCTTACCTATGACCCTTGGAACGTGTACCTGTTATCTTGGAAGCTCATTCAACTTTAGGCCATGGAGGAGTAAAGAAAACCTATGAATGGATAAAGGATCGATATTTTTGGGAGGGAATCATGGAAGCCATCATTGAAGTCTTGGATGCTTGCCTTACATGTAAGAAGCAGTCTCAGCTCAAAACTAGATATCAATATCAGCTGACTACCCCGCAACAGCCATTCCATACCATAAGCTTGGACGTAGTAGGGCCGCTTCCTCAAACCACAGGTGGAAACAGATATATTTTGGTAGGCATTGACCACTTCACGAAGTGGGTTGAAGCTGTGGCGTTGCCAGCCCAAACTGCTAAGGCCACTGCCACCTTTCTTCATCAAAATATTTTCACTTGACATGGGTGCCCTCAAGTACTACTCTGTGATAATGGGAAAAATTTTACATCCAGAGTAGTCAAAATCTTGGCTGCTTCCATGGGAGCCCAGCAACTATTCTCAGCTCCATATAACCCATCAACCAATGGTACAGTGGAGCGAGCAAATGGTACTTTGGTTTCTATTTTATGGAAAATGGCTTCATCTGATCCCCTTCATTGGGATCATTATCTCCCTAGCGCTCTTATGGCTTATCAAATTAGCTATCATCAGATTTTGAAAATGTCCCCTTTCCGAGTTTTGTATGGCAGGGAACTGGGCATACCTGCTCTTCTAGCTAAGGATGTCTTCTCTAGAGGAGAGGAGCCTGAGAAAGCCATGCAAAGGTTAGCTAACCGCATCATTCAGCTTCAATCAGAGGCTATGACCAACCTAGCTAAAATGGTTACTAAAGAAGGCCAAGCTGCCAATGAGCTCTGAGCTCCTCTACCTTCTTTCCAAGTGTCAGATATGGTTTTATATTACCACAATTGCATAACTCCACGTAGTGGCAAACTTGGATCAATCTGGGAGGGGCCATTTACCATCATGTATAAGAGAGGAAATGAGTATTCTATAAAGTCTTTGGCTACAGGAATTATCATAAACTGGGTACATGGCCGCTTCCTATGACCCTACACTCCTCCCAACATTCTTGAGGGGGGCAATGTCAGACATTCTCCTTCTCAACTTTTGAAAAAGAATGTTGGAGGTAAGAATGCCCCCAAATCTGCTACCATGATTGGCCCATCACCTGTCCAATCTTTGAATAATATTGTGGTTATCAATGATATGAGTACCAATGGCGAAAAGACCTTGGCGGATTCTTGGTGGAATCCTAACTATTGGGAAAATATGGTTTATAACCAAAATTGGCTTAATAAGGTAAGAACTGATAATAGGATTGCTCCAACTTCTCAGCCAAATTTGAGGTGTTTGTTACCACATGGGTCTGATTTGAGGTGAGAAGATTTTACCACATTGGGGCAAATTAACAAATCATTACCACACTCTGAGGGACAATGATTGGGTGCAAATTAACAAATCATTACCACATGAGTCTGACCACCTCTGAGGTGAGAAGATTTTACTCGCTGGTGATTGGATACAATTTATCAAATCATTACCACATGGGTCAGTTTTGCCTCAAAATATTTATCTTTGATCTGATAGGCCAAAAGCCTATATTTCCTAATTTGGATGACTCAGCTTTATAATACTTTAGCCCCAAATACCCATGGTCCCAGGATTTGAACTAGTTTAAATAGGAAATACTAGTATCAAAAAAAGGACCTTTTTTGGCTTGCCCCGCTTAAACAATAAAAAACATAAAAAACTTTAACAAAGCGTTATTTATTACTTTTATTTAAAAAGTAAGTTTCTCACTTTAATAAAATATTTGTGGCATCTGTTTCAGGGACGCTTATGGGCCCCTGCTAAACCACTCTGCCTGGACATCATTAAGGATTACTATTATGAGACTACTGAGGGAACCCTGGGAAGGTGAAGATTTTGGAACTTATTTGCTGCACATATAATTGCAAAGGATTAGCCACATATGTTGACAGGCATTGTAAGGAGTTCCTGGTCTGCAACAGGATGAAGCCCAATCTCCAGCCTCTCTTGGGGTTGTCAGTACCTGTTCAAAAGGCAGAGTGGCCCTGGAATTCCTTATAAGTTGATCTTATTGTAGAGTTATCTACATCTGATGGCTTTGATGCTATCATGGGAGAAGTGGACCAGTTTACAAAGTTTGCCCATTCCATTCCTTGTAACACCACAGTAACATCAGCGGATATGGCTAGGCTTTTTGTTTTTCATGAGTTTTTCCTCCATGGGGTTCCCACAGGAGATTTAGTAAAGACTGTGAATCTCAGTTCACATCCGTGTTTTGTGAGGAGTTGTGCAAAATTCTCCAAATTTGTCCATGCCGCTCTACTGCCTACTACCCCCAGTTAGATGGGCAGACAGATCGAGTGAATCCATGCCTTGAGCAATTCTTGCAGTGATACACCTCAGCTGACCATTCTGATTGGGCTTCCTATCTTCCTCTGAAAAAATCATATATAACAACGCCCAGCATGCTTCCATTGGGTGCTCTCTCTTCTTTGCCAACATGTTTTTAACCCTTCATTTGATATGGAACCCAGTGGTGGTTCCAAGGTGTAAGCGGTGGTGAACTTTTCCAAATCCTTCAAAAAAGTACACCAAGGGGTTACCATCAATTTGGAGGCTGCCATGAAGGTATATAAGGAGAATGAAGATGGGAAGAGACGAGTGTATCTATCCTACAAGGGAGAATATCTCATGATTCTTGATTCTAAAAATATCCCAATCAAGCAACCATGATGAAAATTGGGCCTAAAGAGGATAGTACCTTACCGCATTGATAGAAAGGTAGTCACGCCTCATACCAGTTGGATATCCCCTCATTGTTTTAGATCTTTGCGGAAAGCATGAGAGCAAGTTGTACTTGTTTGAGGGTCCTCCCGCCTGAGACTCCAGAGTCATACCTTGTGGAAGGGACCCCAGAGTGGGAAGTAGAGGAGGTGTTAGCCTCCTGTCATGTGAAAAGGAGATGAGAGTACCTAGTATCATGGAAAGAGTTTGATGATGCGGAGAACAGATGGGTTCCAGCACATGACTGTGTTCATGCCCAGTCCTCATTGAGACCTTTTGTGAGCTTTTCCCCTTTGATCAGGCCCCAATCCTAGACCAGCTGTCACCTCCATAAAGCGGCCCCTGCCCACAAGAACTTCTCCTGGTTGAAGCCCCTGAAGGTGGGTGGAAGACCCAAAAGAATGGAAGGATAATGCCATGGTTAAATGACATTGTAGTAGAGACAAAATGTAAGAATAGAAAAGAGCGTGAAGAGGCCAAGAGGAACAAGCTGATTAACCTGCCTGACCTGAAGCCCACCCTGGACTAACGCTGGGTAAGGGCAAAGTATGCTCAAGTTGGTTCTGAGGGGGGCACGTGATGAACATAGGTCATTAAATCCTTGGCCTTGCAGTGCACCAGTTATTTTTTAAATGAAAGTTGGAGTTACATTTGCTAAAAAAATGGGACTTTGAATCCTGTCTTATTTACATATTGCTAAATCAGGCAAAATCCATTTGCAGTCAATCACCTGAGTGTGAGCATACTCGAGCTATATTACCACAAATGATGCTGATTTTGTGTATATTTGTTGGATTGGGTTCAGTGCATATCACAATGGAAATAATCCTCTGATTCTTTATAGTCATTGTTTCAAGACCAACCTTCTTTGTTGGTCATATGGTTAATAATAAACTCCGTTTGTTTTATTTTAAATATAAATAATTATTTAATTCTGTTTTCAAAGTCTATGAGGTCATGTATAAAGAAATGTGTGTGACCATCATCCTGGGGCCTTTGTGCACCGTTCTCTTTTGTGGTGTCCTGTTTCCCCTCTTGTTAGCAGATTGATCCCAGGCTGTGTGGTGAAGCTTTCCCCACTCACCTCTCTGGGAATGGGAGCATTACAGTCACACAGTTGACAGTTTTTAAGTAACAACAGCTGCAAACTTTGGAAAAAACATTTAAAAAATATAGATGGTGGGTTCTCTTGGCTTTGGGGAAAGCTTTTTACTGATCATTGGGATTATTATGCGCATAAAGGGGAACACTCTTGAAGGGCATTAAATCTCACTTTTGGCACTAAAATAGTAATTCAATCTGAGAAACTATTGGACTCACAACATAGAAGTCTGGCATTACAAGATTAAAGTGAGGCTTTAATGAGATCAACCAATGCAAGTGCTCCTTCAAGATATGAAAATTTGTGAATGCTGCAATTAAGAAAATCTGGATTGTGTTAAGTATTGGCAATCCATTGGCTTACAATTTTCCTGTATGTAAGATTGTTTTCATAGGAGATAATTTCATTTGTAAAGTATATTGTTTTATGAAAGAACTTGGAAGCCCCTGGCATGGAACATCAGATCGTTGAGTGGCTAAGGTTCTGTGCCTGACAATATTATAGGGCGTTTAAGTTGTTCACCTTGTAGAATTCCTCAATTAAAATAAACCTACTCTTGAGGATTATGGTTACAATTTATTTTAGTTTAATTCAACTATGGTTAATAGCCTTTAGTTGGGGCTGAAGAGATAACACAACCTTTTAGTCAGAATTGTGGTTATAAATGAGCTTGTGGTTTTCATTTTTTCTTTGGGTATTTTTTGATACCATTGAGACATGATTTTCACCTGATTAAGACTTAAAGCGCTAACCTTGAGGCTGTAAAGCACTCTCAGCAAACTCATTTGAGCCCAGGTTGGAACTTTAAAATCTCACTTTGACTTCCAATTTCTATTTCTTTTATGAATCATCTGTTGATTTAAGTAAACCTCAAAATTTTATACCCACAGGATTTTGGTTGAGTCAAGATTTAATTTAAACACTAACAATGTATAAAGGATAACAAATTAGATAAAGAATATAGGAGATAATGACATTGCAATTCTAAATTTAAGGAGCATCAGATAAGAAACGTTGAGGGTTTTCAGATATTGCTTAAGGATTAATGATATACTTGGATAACAAAAATCTCAGCGTAGCATGTTCATAAAAAACATGAGTACTAAAAGAATAGGCCTTTTGGTCCTGAATAAATTATTTATAGAGTATGACAAGTCCAATTTACTCCAGGGACCATTACTTTTAGTACCTTACACATTTCAACCTGTCGCCCCAATAACTGCCTCTTCAACTTCATCACAAAGTGGTCACCATCTATAATTACTTATAGTTAATACTATATAAGTATATGATGTTGAAGAGATTATTAAGGCCTGCTTTATGAGTGAAAAGATATCTAGTAATCAAATGAAAATATAATCCCATATAAAAAGTGTCTATATCCCAAGTCATAACCCAAAAAGTTGCTGTTAGGATAAGCATATGACAAGAGAACTCTGGCCTGTTAATGTAAAAGCTCTAGCACCCACAACAGCAGGCTTAGACTACTTAACTATGCCTCTTAAAATTAGGGGGTGAGATTGGTGAGGAGTCCTTGTCAATATAGTGTTGCTGTTTGCAATAGCTGGGGTTTAATTTGCACCTAGGAGTTTCTCTATAATTAATATTATTAAACGTGAACCTTGGGCGGTTTCAATTTATTAAAAAGCAGTACCTTAGATTTTAATATACAAACTTGATAAGATATATATAAAAATATTACTTTTTAACAAAATAGTTTATTAGGGAACTTGACAATTAAAACTGGTAGATATATTTATCTATAAGCCTTAAGAAGGTGAGAGAACAAAATAGGCCAGTACTCCTCAAAAGAAAAGGCACTGGCCTTTAAGGGGAAAATAATTTTTGGTTTACTGCGCTGTTCTTGGGTGCTGCACCCTCTAAGTTGCAGGTTTGCAATTTGCACTTAAAAGAAAAGGTCAGAATGGTAAAATAGTTGTAAAATTTAAGTTGAGTGAGTTGATGGGGCATGCCATATTTAGCTGCTCCACAATTAAGCTGAGGAAAAAATTTGCAAAAAGTTTTATAAATTATAATACATTTTTCAGTGGTTGCCAGCGTCTGATTGCATAGAAAAATCAAAAAGGGTATATTAGCAAGTAAAAAAATTAAAGAAAGAGATGGGATTTGTTGATGGCAAAATTAAATTTAAAGTAAAATTGTAAATCTTACCACAAAATTTAATAATAAAAAAGAAAGATAATTTAGCAATGGAGAAATTCATAAAATAAGGAAAATTTGGGAAATGGAGTATCAGTATAGGAAAACTTACCAGAATAAAATGAGCCATTTTGGTGGTGTAATTGATGTATTTCTCTGTATAAGAGCCTAATTCTCTCAATGTAAAAACTGTTAGGCAAGGTGGGAACAGGAGACGTTATATGAGAAAGAGGGTAGAAGGACCTAGAAAGCCTTACAGTTGCGAATAGAACTGGATTTATACCTGTAGAATATATTTGAGAAGAGAGAAAATGTCAGCATTAGCATCTTAGTTAATCTCTTACAATCTAAATATGTTATGTGAGTAATTTATACATATAAATTGAAAAAAAGGAAATATAAAATAAATTATATATAATCTTTTTGGAACTCTGATTATACATCTATTCAATTCATTATACACAAACATAAATAAATGAGCATATTGTTTGAACTGCTTCTTTATAATGAATCTAAATCTCCAATTTATATAATGAACCACATTATACTGACATAGCTTTATATATCTATTTTTATATTCAGAATTTTAATGAAGTATTATAATCCTTGAATTCAGATAGTATAGATAGAGCCATGCTAGCTGAAAGTAACCTTAAGCTAGCATAGAAATAATTAAAAACTCTTCTTCTATACTTGATAATTTGGAATAAATTTTGTTTTTCCATTCTTAATTTCAAAGAGTTCTGGTTGCAATTATAATTCTGTCTATATATAGACCCAACTGCCTTCACTAAACCTGAACCACATGATGACTTTTCTTGTATAATTTGATGAAAAGAGGACCAGAGCTCAACTTGCCTCTTCCTATATTGTACCAATATATTTCCTTACTCCTTCTTAGGTATCTAGTGGTCAACATCTTTCTCCAAAGATTCAGAAACAAACTTGGATGACAATCCTTATTGATCCACTTATCTCTAGTACTAATGGTGGGAATACCTGTGACTACAAACCTAACTGGGTTCAGCTAAAGGGCTCTAACTACTAGGATTGTCCTAGACCTTACATCTGAGATGATATTTTAATCTTTCATTATCAGTTTCTTATATTGATAAAAATCAATTTATTAATTGCATGTATTATTGGACCGGAGATTGCAAAATATGATTTTTGCTAAAATCTTGTAAAATTATAAAGCATTATATAATCTTTACTTCTGGATCTAGTATTTAAGGATATAGTTGTGTCCTTTTTTATAAGATGGAAAATATAGATGCAATATATTATTGATTATAGAATAAGTCATCTTATTAATTAATTGATTGATTACAAACTTTGCTCTTATAATATACTCTTTTATGATACATAATCTTGTGATTCTATAGAGACATGTACTTATCATTTTTTACTTTAAAAATCTTGCATTTTGTATCAAGATATTTGTAAATTTATCTATTTACCACGATAATATGATTGTTGAGCTAAGCATGGGAGTTGTGTAGAGTTAGATTAGTGTAACTGTAAATTCATAGAAGTTTGTATAGGTCTGCTCTTAATTTATTTTTAAGAACACACTAAATATGCAATAAGGGTGAGATGGTAGATCATATATATGATTATCAAAGTGTTATCAGTTTTATGTCACTAGGCATTTTTGATAAATCTATAATACCCAATAATTCGACTAACTTTTAAACCATTAAATTCTAAAACTCAACATCCTAAATATGCGTGGGAAAGAGTTAAAGTTCACAGAGTGCTAATCAAGATAATATCACTCACCTAACCGTCACAAATAAAATAAGTGGTTAAACTGATTTGTTTTAACATGTTCTTATGTATTATTGGAAAACTTGATAGCTATAATAAGAAATTTTACTTTGATAGGAAATAATCACGGGAACATTCACGTAAAAAAACTAAACTGAGATGTTGCTTATCATAAATAGCTTTTCCGTGTATCTCCATGACAAATAACGGATCGTGAAGCTTGTTAGTGAACCTAATAAAATTAATGCTGAGAGTAAAAACTTTTCTATAACCAATAATAAGATAATAATTCTAGTAGGTCAATATAGGTAATAAATATATTTAAGATTACATTTTAGAACAGAATCGTTTATAAAAAAGGGTTTTTGTGGTTGGAGGTATTAGAAGAAAAGTGGTTTGAAAAGGTGATATCTTTAGAAAAATTTGAGGTTGGGTGAATGCAAACCTTTGGAAAGATGCCCGTTGCACCACCTCTAGTTAGATTGGCACCTTTTACCCATCCATCGTCATACTCTTCGTATACCAGTACCTTATCGCCGTGTCGTATAACCAGTTCATCACTTAAAGTGGGGTCGTACATAGTAGCAACAGTGTACGCGCTCGCTTTGCTTATGTAGGTTGTGGAAAGAGGTTTAGCGAGTGAGAAGGCGCTCTCGGATTTAGTCAACAAATAAAGTGAGCTCCGCATGCCAAGCTTTGACTCAAGTTGTTGAAAGGCCGTGCGGTTGCGTGCCCTGCGCACGAGTGTCAACCCAATAACTGATACTATTGCTAAGCATCCAAGAATACCAAGTGTTATGAACATTTGCAACGAGGTCTGTCCATCGGCTTGCGATGCAGCTCTCATGTCAGGAACGGTGAGGTTGGTGGTGTGCGGCACAATTTTATTTAAAGCGCTTATGTTTGTGGTTGGCTTACGGAATTCATCACTTCCAATTGTGCACGGGAGCTCCTTTCCACCACTTAGGCATCGGTATGTGTTTCGGTTGTCGGTGGAATAACACCCAAAAGCTGAAGCAAAGCCTTTGACGGGAGTGGATATCTCGCATTCGCTCTTTTTACCATGATCATTAGCTAAGTACGTGTAGATAGTATTTAGGCTACAGTAACCCCACTTTTTCCGTGATTTGGCTTTTTTAAAAGACACCATGGAGTTCCCTTGCTGTCAGCATCAGTACAACCTGAATAGTAGATTGTCTTGTAACGAAACATGAGGGAACAATCGGTAACGTTGACGGTTGGGATTTTGCTGGATCTCGAGATATCCGATCCTAAAACGGTACACAGTATAGCTAACAGTAGAATCTGAAATTTACTCATTGCTTGAAAACTTAGTGGTGAGCTTCATAAGTACCGGAACTGGTTTTAACATCTTAAAACTACTCAAGCTGCTCAACCACTTGAAACCAACTTACTCATAATGCTTGCCTATCATTCACATAGTTTACTCAAGGTAAGGGGACCAGAGACCATTCATACCAACAATATCTTTCACATTGATAAACTTAGCTAACTTTACCCTAGTCGGTTTGGGTTAACTTTGTCTATCCTATTAAGGAAGAACTTGTTTCAATTCTATAATTGTTAGAGCTTTCACTTTAAGTGACCACATAAAATGTCATCTAGTACATCTAGTAATAAAGTTTCCAAAATCTGTTTTGAAAGTTTTAAAGTACAATAATGGCTATCGAATCAAGTTTATTCAAAATTAATATATCTTTGCTATGAGCTCCAAAAGCTTACTAGAGTTAAACTGCTGTAGCATTGTATGCAAATACAGAAAAATATTTCTAGGACATATATTTTACTAATCTATTTATTCTTTACTGTAAGCTCCTTGAGTATATCTCTTATCAAGATTATATTTATGGAACAGACATTATGAATCCTTTATTTACATATATCCTTTTTATATTATATATCTTTGCCAAGTTAAAATTGTCATCAAGACTCTTGAAGATTTAGAGTTAGAATTCACAATTGGAGTTTTTCTGCTATGCTAATGTACAAATTTAGATTTTTATATCAATAACGCTAAGCTTAAATTTTATTTGAGTGAAAATTATATAAAGAAAAGATATACAGTGCCATACATAACTTTATAAATAATTCTCAAGGCAAATTAGGAAAACCTTGCTAAAAAGTTATTGCTTTGTTTAGCCAATAGTATATAATCTGACAATATTGTATTTAATATTGGTTTATAAGTATTTACCTAGCATATGTCTCTAAATTAAGACAATTAAAACTCTATATTGAACTTATTAGGAATGATAGTAACATAAGGTATTATATAAATTGCTAAAATGCGACATATCAATGTATATGGTATCTATAGATAAAAGCAGGTATATAATCCTTTTTTCAGAGTTCTTTTGGTATGTTGCCAATTGTTGGGATTTTTTCCCATATTCCCAGCTGACTAAATTACCAGGGATGGCTAGGGAATAATTCCCTAATATAAAGTGAATTGGATATTGGTTGACCCTTTTTGGGGTAACTATATTTGAAGGATTTTAGGTTATTCTCCTAGGTCTGATCCATTGGGGATTGATTCAGACAAATGCTTAAGATCTTGTTGGGCAGAGTTGCTAACAAAATAGGGGCATCTGATAGTTGATTAACTATCATGTGTACTGGTTGTAATCAGTCAGGTTTCATAACTGACTGATTGAGAATATAAGTAGTAGTTGCGAGGTGAGTGATGCCACCTGCAACTAGCAAATTGATCAGTTGGTTTGTGACCTGCCTTAATGGGTATTGAGTTTT